>CAWUFW010019800.1:0-173268 GCA_963921515.1 Calotriton arnoldi
GCTATTGCCTCCTCCCCCTTCCCAGCATGCCCATGCTTCCTTCCTTTTGACTCTGCTTCCCTGTGGGTTGGGCTGGCTGTGCTGACAGGATGGCTGGGAGTGTTGTCCTGGCAGTTGTTTGGCTAAGAGTCCCAAGAGTGTCCCTGTGCTTCACACAACATAACCCAGGGTGGTGGTGCTTTGTGGGATCTTGTGTTAGGATGGAGGGCATTGCATTCTACCAGGTGGGTACTGTGGAGTTTGTGTTGGGGAGGGTGTGAGGGGAGGTGCTGGTGACTATAGTCAGTGCTGCAAGTCCCCCTTCCCACCCAGCCAGCCAGATATCCCACCATGGAACGTGCTTGCATTGCAGGGAGTGGAAGTTGTCTCTCAGGATGTCAGTCAGTGGTGTCCTGCTGTTTGTTGGTGCACAGTTGGCAGCAGGGCCTTGTGCTCCCCACAGCAGTAGCCAGTGTCAGCCATCTTGTGAGTCCTTCTCCACTCCCTGTGATGTGAGCATGGTTCAGGGTGGTGTTGATGGGCCAGTTGTGAGGCTGAGCAATGTCTGTGACTACGACTCCCATCATGCTATTGCCTCCACCCCCTTCCCAGCATGCCCATGCTTCCTTCCTTTTGACTCTGCTTCCCTGTGGGGTGGGCTGGCTGTGCTGACAGGATGGCTGGGAGTGTTGTCCTGGCAGTTGTTTGGCTAAGAGTCCCAAGAGTGTCCCTGTGCTTCACACAACATAACCCAGGGTGGTGGTGCTTTGTGGGATCTTGTGTTAGGATGGAGGGCATTGCATTCTACCAGGTGGGTACTGTGGAGTTTGTGTTGGGGAGGGTGTGAGGGGAGGTGCTGGTGACTATAGTCAGTGCTGCAAGTCCCCCTTCCCACCCAGCCAGCCAGATATCCCACCATGGAACGTGCTTGCATTGCAGGGAGTGGAAGTTGTCTCTCAGGATGTCAGTCAGTGGTGTCCTGCTGTTTGTTGGTGCACAGTTGGCAGCAGGGCCTTGTGCTCCCCACAGCAGTAGCCAGTGTCAGCCATCTTGTGAGTCCTTCTCCACTCCCTGTGATGTGAGCATGGTTCAGGGTGGTGTTGATGGGCCAGTTGTGAGGCTGAGCAATGTCTGTGACTACGACTCCCATCATGCTATTGCCTCCACCCCCTTCCCAGCATGCCCATGCTTCCTTCCTTTTGACTCTGCTTCCCTGTGGGTTGGGCTGGCTGTGCTGACAGGATGGCTGGGAGTGTTGTCCTGGCAGTTGTTTGGCTAAGAGTCCCAAGAGTGTCCCTGTGCTTCACACAACATAACCCAGGGTGGTGGTGCTTTGTGGGATCTTGTGTTAGGATGGAGGGCATTGCATTCTACCAGGTGGGTACTGTGAAGTTTGTGTTGGGGAGGGTGTGAGGGGAGGTGCTGGTGACTATAGTCAGTGCTGCAAGTCCCCCTTCCCACCCAGCCAGCTAGATATCCCACCATGGAACGTGCTTGCATTGCAGGGAGTGGAAGTTGTCTCTCAGGATGTCAGTCAGTGGTGTCCTGCTGTTTGTTGGTGCACAGTTGGCAGCAGGGCCTTGTGCTCCCCACAGCAGTAGCCAGTGTCAGCCATCTTGTGAGTCCTTCTCCACTCCCTGTGATGTGAGCATGGTTCAGGGTGGTGTTGATGGGCCAGTTGTGAGGCTGAGCAATGTCTGTGACTACGACTCCCATCATGCTATTGCCTCCACCCCCTTCCCAGCATGCCCATGCTTCCTTCCTTTTGACTCTGCTTCCCTGTGGGTTGGGCTGGCTGTGCTGACAGGATGGCTGGGAGTGTTGTCCTGGCAGTTGTTTGGCTAAGAGTCCCAAGAGTGTCCCTGTGCTTCACACAACATAACCCAGGGTGGTGGTGCTTTGTGGGATCTTGTGTTAGGATGGAGGGCATTGCATTCTACCAGGTGGGTACTGTGGAGTTTGTGTTGGGGAGGGTGTGAGGGGAGGTGCTGGTGACTATAGTCAGTGCTGCAAGTCCCCCTTCCCACCCAGCCAGCCAGATATCCCACCATGGAACGTGCTTGCATTGCAGGGAGTGGAAGTTGTCTCTCAGGATGTCAGTCAGTGGTGTCCTGCTGTTTGTTGGTGCACAGTTGGCAGCAGGGCCTTGTGCTCCCCACAGCAGTAGCCAGTGTCAGCCATCTTGTGAGTCCTTCTCCACTCTCTGTGATGTGCGCATGGTTCATGGTGGTGTTGATGGGACAGTTTTGGGGCGGGCAATATGTGTGACTGCGACTCCCATGATGCTATTGGCTACACTGACTTGGCCAGCATACACAGAATTCCTTCCTTTGAGTGGTCTTCACTGTGTGTTGGTGTTGTTGTGGTGGCTACATGTGTGGATGTGTTTGTTAGTTCTATTTGTGCCACTGCCTAGCTGTAGTTGTGGTTGTGTTTGTACATGTGTTGGCACAGTTGGATGTGACTTTTTGATGGCATGTGTTGTGTTTCTCTGACTGACATACACATTTTGGGATGATTCTGTTCTGGTTGCTGTGTGATTGCTATGAGTGCATGGTTTGACTCTCCCCTTGACAGTGATGTGTGTGTGTTTTGTGGCAGTATATTGTGTACATTTGTTGTGTACTCACCAGGCTCTGGGATGTTCTCTAGTCCATATACGCTCACTGGCGGAAGGATGGCCCGCACCTTCTCCTCCCAGGGCCTGAGGTATACTGGCTTGGCAGGAGGGCCACTGCCGGTGTATTGGCTGATGAGGTAGTCTTTCTTGAGCAGCTCCCGGACCCTCCTGCGCACGTCATACCACCTGTTCTGGATGTCGGTCTTTGTGCGCAGACATGGTGATTGTGCGTTCACCCTGTTGATGATCCTCTCCCACATCTTGGTTTTCTGGGAGATGGGGGTCTGTTGGACCAGTGCGCCAAACAGCTGTGGCTCTACCCTGAGGATCTCGTCTACCAGGACTTCCAATTCACAATCTAGGAACTTGTGATTCTTCTTGGGGGGCATGGTGATGGGTGGTGATGGTGAGTGATGTGTGTGTTGGTGTGCAGGTGAGGGTGTGTGAGTGTGTGTTTTGCTGGGTGTATGTGAGGTAGATATTTGTTGGTGTGCTGCTGGTGTGTGGCTTGTGTGAGGGATGAGCTGTGGGTGTGTGGTTGCTTTCTCTTGGGTGCTGGCAGTGGAATGGCATTTGCAAAGGCTCATGGTAGTGATTTGTGTCCTTTATATAGGTGGAGTTGTGGGTGTGTCTTTGTTCTCTGTCCCCACCCCACCCCAGTATTTATTGGCTTGGTAATTGCTTGTTTGGCCTTTTTTGGGTGATTTTTCCTTTGTGTTGTTTGTGTATGTTGGAAACGTTCTTGTGACCGAGTCGGACCCTGCATTGGTCTCGTACGGTGTTTTCCGCTTCGCTTCACGCTGTGTTTGTGCAGTTTTCTATGCTGCGTACGCGTCGGTCGCGGTGTTTTGTGTTGCTTCGGCTCAGTTTTGTATGCGTGTCGGTCGTACGGCTTGTCCTCCATCCGACTCGGTCGTGGTTTTCGCGCCTTGCATCGTACTTTGCGGTTTGGAGTTGGCGTGTACGTTTCGGTCGGATTTGTTCCGGGTGCGTGTCGGTCGGTTGGATTCGCGTGTTTTTCCGGCCGGATTGCTATTTTCCGTGCGGCTCGGTCGGTCGACTTGGTTTCGTTACGTGTCGGTCGGATTTTTCGCGCCTTGCATCGTACTTGGCGTGTCGGGCGCCACGGGTACGTGTCGGTCGGTATTTTTTCCGGATCCGAGTCGGTCGGTGCTTTTTCCGGCCCGAATCGGAATCGACCCCTCAGTCTTGGCTTTTTTTAGTACGAGTGCCAAATCGCCATCCGAAAGGATAGCTCGCTTCAAGGTCCACCTTAAATTTGGCTTATATCCCGGGGGTTGGAATGATAAGATAATAGCGGAGTGATCCGAAATATGTTATGTTATGTTAAACCATTTGTAAAGCGCAACGTATACCCGAAGGTGTCTTGGCGCTGAATTTATAAGCAAAGATGGGCGGAAGAGAGGACCTACTGATTGAAGAGCCAAGTCTTCAAAAGTTTCCTGAACTGGGGCAGGGTAGGAGCTGACCTGAGATTCAGTGGAAGGAGATTCCAGGATGTGGCTGCTCTGACCGCAAAGCTGCTGCCACCCCATTTAGATTTTTGAAATCTGATAGGATTTATTCTGAAGGAGCCTGCTGATCTTAGGTTTCTTGTTGGAATGTACCATGATAAGGCTTTCTTCAAAAAGGAAGGTCCTGAGTCGTGGAGGGCTTTATAAATCAGACAGAGTGCCTTAAACTTGATTCTGTTTTTGACTCTAAACCAGTGAAGCTCCTTAAGAGCAGAAGAAACAGAGTGGTGCCTAGCCAAATCCAATAGGAGTCTGGCTGCAGAGTTTTGAAGAATTTGCAACTTGTTCAGATATTGAGCTTGTAGGCCAATGTAGAGGCCGTTGCAGTAGTCGATCTTGGACAATACCTGGGTGGAAATAACTGATTTCCTGACTGAGATGGGCAGAAAGATTAGTATTTTTTTGAGAATTCTCAAGGTATTATAAGTAGAGGAGACCACTGCATTGATTTGATTGCCGAGGAGTAAACGATCGTCAATCAAGACACCTAAACTCTTGGCTTTCCTGGTGGGAGCAGGAAGGGGGCCCATGTCAGCTGGGCAGCTAGGAGCAGTCCAGAAATTGGGATTATTGCCGAGTAAGATCACCTCGGTTTTTCCATCATTGAGCTTAAGGCGGTGTTTGTTCATCCAGCCATAGATAGATTTCATGCAATTGTGGATGCGAAGACACGTGTGATTGGTATCGTTGGAGGCTGATAACACAATTTGCGTATCATCCGCATAGGATGTAAGGGAGAACCCAAAGGATTCGACCAGAGGAGCCAGATCAGTGAAGTATATATTAAAAAGAGTGGGGCTGAGAGAGGATCCCTGTGGAACCCCGCAGAGCAGGCGGAACGAGCTTGAAGAGAAAGCATCAATGTTGATTATGTTTTCCCTGTTCGACAGGAAGGATGAAACTAGTTTCAAAGCAAGATTTTTTATACCTTTTGATTCCAAACGCTGGATCAACGTAGAATGATCCACCGTATCAATATGCCCTGGAAGATGATTAACATCACTAATATGTACCGCTAAACCCCTATTGATAAAAAAATAATCTAACCTAGAAAAATGCCCATATTTTTTGCTATGGAAGGTGTATCCTCTCTCCTGACCTTTTAAATGATGCCAAGCATCCACCAATCCCAGATCCTGCAACATATTTCTGAGCGCATGTCTCATCTTTGGTACTTGACCCCCTTCCCTCCGATTTGATCTATCTAGAATAGGATCAAGCAGAGTGTTAAAATCTCCCCCCAGAACCAAGGGAACTGAACATTCTACTAAGCTTAGCTCTAGATCCACGATGTGATGGGGGTCATCCAAGTTCGGTCCATAATACCCTGCACATACAAACTCAAAACCCTACCTTCTCATCCAGGCTAGAGCCCACCTACCATTGCTATCGATTTTGGAGCACATAATCTCTACCCGAGCCCTCCCTGATCAAGATCGCCACACCTTTACAACACTGGTCCTGATCAGTCACCCCCGAACTCGCGATCCATCCATACCTGGCGAAAAGCTCCCTACTCTCTCTTGCATAAGTGCGTTTCTTGATGAATAATTATATGAGCCTGACTTTCCTCAAGGTACCTCAAAACCACACATTGCCTGGCTCGGGAACGAAAACCATTCACATTCCAGGTTAAAAAATATATACTGCTACCACCCCCATCCATATTTCCTGTGTGTTGACGCTATCCTTAAACAACCCATCCCTGAAGGGGGCAAAGCTGCATGGTGAAATTGAGGACATTTTTTTCTTCTTTTTTTCCCACTGCTCCCCAAGAGGGCAGGAGTAAAGTCCCCTTACATTCTAACCCTACTAGGTCCCCTGGCAAAAATCTAGGGGGCGGGGGCAGGATAGCTCCAGTCCAGCAGATTTAAATTACTCCTTCCCTCAAATCTTTTTTCAGAGTCCTACCTAACCTGTAGAGGGGGAAAAAAGGGATACCTCTCTGCACTCGTCGCGTCGCATGAAGTAGCTTCGTCTAGTAGGGGGACGGAAACCGTGCAAGCTCGGGCCTTAGCAGGGCGCTTGGGGGGCGTGAGGTTTCCAGGGGCCTCTAACTTAGGGGGTGCCCCTGTCCCCACCAGCAATAGGTTCGAAGCCCTGACATGAAATGGAGAACCGGGGCCAGAGTTGGTAGAGGAGCAGCTACTCAGTGGGTAACACCAGGGTTGAGGCCCCCAGGGAAAAGGCGGAAGATTCACTGGCGGGTATCCTCCTAGGGTTAAAAGAAGAAATGAAAAACAGGTTTATGGTTTCAGAGGCTAATCAGGAGAGCATTCAAGTCTCATGCTCAGAGTTAGCATAGAAGCTGGACGTGGTTGCCGCTCATACTAAATCACTGGAGGAGGAGGTTGATAAAGTGGGTCATTGAGGAAAACACCTCAGGGATCTCAATGCTATGCAAACAGAATAAAGCGCTACATGAGGACATTGAGAGGGTTGAAAACCACTCCAGAAGTGACAACTTAAGATTTTTTAATGTTCCGGAAGGGGAGGAGGGTTCGGACATGAAGTCCTTTATAATTAAGCTCCTGAGAGACACCGTACTAAAGGATAAGCCAGAGATCGATCGAGTTCATGAGATCCAGAGGGCACACATGGATCCGTTCAGGTGGAATCTCCAACAGTCTAAGCCAAGGAAGATGTTGGTAAACTTTCTTTCGTATGCAGTTAAGGAGGTAATCCTGAGTGCGGTTCTAATGGAGTGCCCTTACACGGTTAATGGTTTCTCTCACATAATAAGATCAGACATATGCAAGGCAACAGAGCAAAGGCAGTGGGAGTTGGGAAAGAGGATGGAGGACCCTCGGAAGCTGGGGGCAAAAGTGCAACTAAAATTCCCAGCAACCCTTCACATCATGTGGAATAACCAAATGTATAATTATCGTACAGTGGAGGATGTGGATGCACTGATAATCTCAATTAACGGGAGAGG
Source organism: Calotriton arnoldi (assembly GCA_963921515.1). Classification (NCBI taxonomy): domain Eukaryota; kingdom Metazoa; phylum Chordata; class Amphibia; order Caudata; family Salamandridae; genus Calotriton; species Calotriton arnoldi. Next base: position 7,070 of record CAWUFW010019800.1, read on the forward strand.
GGATGCCCCCTGACTACTTTAGTATTGAGTACAAGTGTTTTTCAGATTCAGGAAGGATCAAGGGAGTTTGCTGCAGTCATAAAAGCATCAGGCCCTGCGGAGCAGCTCAAAAGGCAATTTTATTCCTTCAAGTTCTGGGAGGGTTCCCCAGGGTGGGGTAACAGGGGGGGTTTGTGGGGGTGGGGGTAGGACAAATGTTTGTGAAATTGGTGAAGGCCGACTCTAAAGCCCCAAATATGAGTGGCCACTAATTGTTCCATGTTCTGAACATATCACATCTTCGGCGGTCCTGCTATAACACACAGCTTCTGCCCATCTAGGTAATATAATGCAATAGATTTAATATAAAACCCTTCCAGAACATGATCCAAGGGATGCCTACAAAACCTTCATTGCAGTATTACTAAAAAGCTAGAAAAAAGTCACAAGCATCAAAAAATTAATAATACAGAACTAGAGTATTAAACAGGTGGATTAATGATGAATTTACGGCATGGGGTGAAATGAATGGAATACAGAATGAATATGGAAATGTTCCCACATATACACAGATATGAGTTGTTGCAAATTATACAGGAGGTATTATTACAGAGCAGTTAAGAGGAAAAATAGATCAAAAGCACTGAAATACACCCTTCAACAACTTCAAAGCACTATGTAAATCCAACCACTTTTAATCCAAAATAATAAATATTCAAGCAAGAAAAACATGTAAACATCTTCCAGCCACTTGGTTTCCTGTCATTGGATTTTCTTTGTCCTCCATCAAACCTTTAAAAAAAGAGCATTTAAGGAAATTAGCATGCACAATCATAGCCCAGTGGAGCTCGTCCTTGCTTATCAATCACACACCCTCTGGAGAGAACCTACCAACTTGATTGAGCCTTCAAAGCTGGAAGTCATTTTTCAGTCATTGTAAATTCCTGGAGAAATTTTCCCAATTATTTGAGATTTTCTCAGGCCTTGAAAGACTTTAAAAAAAACCTTAAAACCAACCTAATTTATATGATCTCTCGAACTCACCTCGGTAGTTCAACTGTTGCGTATTCTTTTTCCTTATCTTTTTCCTTTTTCTTTCCTTCTCTGTCCTCAACTTATTGTTGGAGCGTGTTCAATGATCAGTTCATTAACACTAGAGTAAAGCACTAGATAAATTTAGTTTCTTAGACTAGGTATTCCACACACTTGCCTCTAATATTATAGACCTTATCAAGTCTTCCTTAATTAGGAAGATAGTGCCTCAATTTCTGAAATGGGGTGATGGACTCACTGCTAAAGAAATGATTGTGGGCCTAGACTGCAAGGAAAGTTACTCCTTAGTGTCAACCAGGATTCAGACCAATGGTACTGACAAAAACCATGGTTGCCAACATTAGAGAAGGCTTCCTTTTCCACCTTGGTGGAGATCACCAGGAAGTATTAATTGTATTTTTTGTCCTACACATATTACACGTCTAGACCACTTCATGCTTCAAAGAATAAAAGAGTGGACTGGAATCACAGGCGCAGCCTGGAATTGGAATCAGTTGTTCTTCCCTTGTTAGGAAACGGCTATTAGTTGTGCTGCCTGCATAGGTAATGGGTCAACGTTCGCCCTCCACTTGTTACCAAACACCTCATTGTAGAGCTTGACTCTCTCAAGGTAACGGTGCAGAGCATCCCAAGGCCTACTCAAGTGAGGTGGTGTGGGCTAGTAATCATCATTTACTGGCATGCGGTAATAACACTCAATAAATAATTGTCGAGTCTGTGCTATTTCTTTTGAAAAAGGAAAAGTACATTTAATACACCCACACTACTCAGTAATTTACAAATACACATAAGGCTGGTGGAAATATCTTTGATGACATTGCATAATCACCTCTGACCCCCTAAAGGGTCATATAAACACATCACATCAGTCCATTTACTTGGTCAAAGGTTCAAGATCAACAAACCACATGTCAAAACATCATCATTTTAGGAGTAAAGACAATGATCAATAATAACCATGTGTAAATGCACTTATTATTATTTATTTTTATATAATATTTTTATTGGAGCAGGAATGAAAAAAAAATACGACATTACAGGATAGATAAAAAGATGAAAATAGCAGATACCAAATATCAAGCGACATAAAATACATTATATAATATAGCATAAAAAAAGAAGAGTTATCATCCATTGTTGAGTCATTGATAAAAAGCCAGTTCCAAAAATGTAGAAATAAAGTGGTATATATGAAATATGTTCGACACTACCCCACATTAGACCGTATTCACATAGTCTACCAGGCATTTCCTTCCTCCTGGTAGTTTTCTAGGAAAACCAATACATATATTTACTAGTAGCCATTACTGCCCAATTAGTATTCTAAAATCAATATAGCAACTATTTCTCTCTATCATATTAGTATCCAAAAGTATTTAAAGTGCCTGTGCAGCTAGCAGCAAATATTTTAGTGGAGTGCAAAGATTAAATCCCTAAAGACAGTGCTATACAATTGGAATATGATTTTCAAAGTCATAAAATAAGAGAAGAAATTTGCCCAAATAACTCTAAATCTTACAGTGGCTCCTACACGCTTTGCATAGGCCTCCTCAAATCTGTAAGTCCTGCACATTTTATTAACCCAATGGTCGATCCTTGGTTGATTATTTGTTTTCCAATTTTGTAGAACGAGTGACCTTGCAACTGCTATAGATATTACTATAAAATACTGCTGACATTTCTTTAAGCATTTTACCTCCCCTGATGGACCAAATAAAACCAACATTCACAATGGAACAATTGTTATAGACAAACAGCGAGTAATCAAACTAAAAACATCCTTCCAAAATTGCTGTAGACTAATACACTCATAAAATATATTTACCCAGCCCCCTTCATCCTGTTTTATACATCTAAAACATTGGTTCTGATTCGTTGGAAACATCCTATGCAGTCTCAATAGGGTGTACTATGCCATCCATCTGGATAGAAAATTAATTATTTTAAAATTAGCACCTCGCTGTGCTTTACTCGTTATCTCACTGAGCTGCTGCCATTCTTTAGTGTTGAATTTACACCCTGTCTCAGAATGAATTTTCAGAAGTTCTTTCATAATAATCTCTTCACTATGAGCCTTCTGATGTAATAAACGATACCAAAATCCTACACCCACTATTTTATTCGACAACTGCCTGGTGATTTGACGTGCAGCCTCGCTTAGCATGGTATAATTATTTTTGAGCAAATTCACCACCTGAAGAAAACTCATATAGAAAGCAGTGCTTGGGTTACTGGATTGTAATCATATTGTTTCCCATGTAATTAATCTATCATGATTATAAAAATCCCCAAGCCGAACAAACACCTAATTCTTGCCATAGTTGGTAGAGTCCTTTGGGCAGCATTAAACCTCCTGCAACACAATCTTGAATAGGAGTATAAGCATGGTATGTTGGAATATCTTGAGATTTAAAAAACAGCTGAGTTCTTGCTGCTAATGCCAGTAGCACCTTATATCTGGTCCTTTTGGGGAGTTTTGTTGACCATAAAAAAGCTGGAAGTTTTATGGCACTTTCCTTCAGCATATGAATTAAAAGGAAGTTATCAAAAGCTGAATTTTGCTCTCCTAATTGGGACACCAGGTTAATCAAAGAGGCCTGATAGTATGTTGGAAAATGTGGGAGTGCCAATCCCCTCTGTGCTGCATCTAATTGTAGTGTGGCTAGTTTAACCCGGGGCTGCTTATTATTCCAAACAAACTTCCGGATCATTTCATCCAATTCTTTAAAATAGGAACTGGGAATTTTTAAGGGGAGATTACTAAAAAGGAACAAAAACAAAGGGAGCACTGACATTTTAACCATCGAAATCCGTCCTATCAGTGATAGCTCCACAGAGTCCATTTATCTAGTCATTTTTTTCACTTTCGCAAGCATATTACTATAGTTCAGTGGAAACAATTGACCATAATCCTTTGTAACAAATATACCCAGGTATCTAATTGGATGTGGTGGTCGGTGTTGTAAACAAACCGGGATCTCGGAAAGCTCCGTATTAAATGTAAGGATTTCCGTTTTGCTTGGTTCACTTTGTATCCCCTACCTGCGTAAATTTTTGTATTTCATCCAGCTCCTCCTGTATATTGGAACCCCCGGATTTGAGATATAAAATTATATCGTCTGCTTATAACTTAATTTTTGCCATCCCCTCCATGGGAGGCAAAATCAATAAATGATTACGAATTTTGGCAGCTAGGGGTTCAATAAACAGGGAAAACAAAAGGGGGGATAACGGACATCCCTGTCGGGTTCCACGATTAATATTTACCATCCCCGCTTCTGCTCCATTAATAATAATTTTGGCCTCCGCCTGGTTATATACTCCTTTTAGCATACATATCAGCTGATGTGGAAAACCAAACTTATCCAAAATACAAAATAAGGCACACCAATCTACCAAATCAAAAGCCTTTTTGGCATCCAACATCAGAATTACTGCTTTTATATTATTAGCCGACAAATAGTCAATAGTTTGCATCAAAAATATGTATTAGTGGCCATTAGCCATCCTGGAAGGAAACCATTTTGATCTGTATGAACCACCTGCAGGGCACATGGAGCAATTCTCATTGCCCAGATTTTCATAAATAATTTATAATCTGTGTTTAACAGACTAATAGGGCAGTAAGAATTAGGATCGCGCAGATCTTTGTCCTTTTTAAGGAAGACTGCCACCACTGATTCTTTAAAACTTTTGGGGATATCTATCCCGTCCTTCATTTGATTAAACAACTTATTTAAAAAAGGAAGTAGTTCTTCTTGAAATATTTTATATACTTCAACCGGGATCCCATCAGAACCACTGGCTTTGGCATTTGACATACTTTTCAATACTGTCAACATTCCTGAGATTTCTATAGAACTATTAAGCCTCTCAGTGAGCTGCTGAGACAGCTGCGGCAGGTCCAATAATTCAAAGTATGATGTCCATTCTGACTCTTCTGTAACCTGTAGTGCTGTGTAATTTTTTTTTAAATGAGAGAGAAAGACATCTGCAATCGCGTGTTTATCTTCTTCTAATTGGCCAGTAGATGGATGTTAACTTGACTTATTATTTGTCCAGCTTTCTGACTTTTCGTAGTCCAGGCCAAAAATCTGCCAATATGCTGACTCTCTTCATAAAGCTTTTGTTGGTATGCCTTACTTCCTGAAATCTACTCTAAGAGAAAAAAATCCTTCAATTGCTCCTTAGCTTTTAATAATTCTTGCTGTTGTACCTTAAAAGTATATTCCACTGCCGTTGTTAAGTTTACATCTTGTCTAGCTTTATCAACAGCGGCCTGTAACTCTGAAATCTTTTGCTTGTGTTGTTTACTCAACTTGAACTTATAGGAAATCATTTGCCCTCTGAAAGCGACTTTAAATGCCTCCCAAACAATAAAGATTGGGGCAGTATTTTCATTAAATTTGAAAAACTCCCTAATAAAAATTCTAGTTTCTCTCAGCCAAGTACTATCTTCTAATAAAGACTTATCGAACTGCCACCTTGGTTTCTTCTTCGGGGTCATCCCTAAAATTAGAGTAAAAGAAACTACAGAGTGGTCAGAAAAAGAGTTAGCCAGTATCTCTGTTTTGCTGTTAGCTAATAATTTATCTACCAAAAAAAAAACAATCGGGTTGCCGTTCTATAGCTAGAGGAATAACAGGTAAATTGAGATAAACCTGGGTGCCCTTGCCTCCATGGATTTGTTAAGGCAAAATCCATTATCATACCTTTTATTAACTTTGCCGATTTAGGCTTTAATTGTCGTTTTGTTTTATTCGAGGTATCAAGTGTCAGTTTCTGAATGTAATTAAAATCACCACCCATAGTCAATATGCCTTCTATATTCACAGCTATTTCATAGATTTGTTCAAGTGCTGTGGTTTCATCATCTATAGGACCATAATAATTCACTAAATTTAACACTGTCTCCTCAACCTTTACCTTTACCCATAACCATCTACCTTTCCCATCTCGTAAAACCTCCATAACTTGCCAGTCAATTATATTTGACAATAGAATCCAGAACCCTCGAACCGCTAAATTAGCAGACGAAAAATATGCCAACGCATATTTTTTAGGTAGGGTTATCTTGGGGATATCAGTACTAAAATGGGTTTCTTGTAGAAATAATACTTCAGGGGTGGGGGATGCTAGCCAATTTAAAAATGCACAGCTTGTAAGTGGATTCAGCAAACCATTCACGTTACACGTAATTACTTATATATTCTGTGTCATTTTGATCTATCTTTGGAAACATATCTCGACCTCGAACTCTCCTGAAATTTATCTTCCTTATTAACTTTTTTTCTGTCATCTCCCACAAAACGTATTCTACTTAGTATCTCGATAGCTCGGAAACACATCCTATATAATTTGCACTTATCCTGCTCATTTTTTCCCTTGCTTAACCCGTCCCTAACCCTCACCAACTCCCCAGGCCCCTTCCAACCCCAGGCAATTGGGAAATACCCACCATACCCCTTGCCTTCCCACCCTGAATTACCCCTAAGCTGATGCCATGGTATTGCACCCTGAAGTAACCTGTCCACCCCCTTTTATCTAAAAAAATCAGAGAAAAACAATCAATCTACCAAAAAATAAACAGCAACCATTCCCGATTCTCTTTCATTATCTACTTTTCAGTAGTAATTTTCTGTAGCAGTTCCTGAGCCTCGTCAAGATTGCTGAGCTATAGCCGCCTGAGCCCCCTGTGCCTTACACAAGTACAGAAGTTTAACAAATTCCTTCCTTCCGACGAGCCGCTGCTGCAGACATATCCAAGAAAATACTGCAGCTAGGAACTTCGTGAGTTGAAAATTGCTTCTTTTGAATAGCCTTGGCCAGTATCTGTTCTTTGACCCGGAAATCTGCAAAGTTTACTAGGATTGTTCGTGGCAGTTTTGAGTTCGGATATGGCTGGGATGGGACCCTATGTGCCCTCGTGATAGTGAGATCTTCTGAGAATTCGGGCAACACATTGTCCTTAATAAATGTCTCGACCCATTGATGCATTTGTGATCCCTCACAGCCTTCTGGAACCCTGGCCGGCTGCAGGCTAGAGCATCGAGAGTGATTTTCCAGCTCTTCTAGCTTACTTTCAAGTACATTTTTCTGTTTTTTATCCAAAGTAGCCTGGTGCTGCATCAAGGTCATCTGATCTTCAAGCTGGGATATCCAGGATTCAGCTTCTTGTATTCTTGCCGGATAGCTACCAACTGCTTCAATTTTTGACAAGCGAAGATGTAATGCTGCTATCTCGTTTGCTTGCGTTGCTTTCAGCTCACGTATCTCATCCAAGATGAGATTCAACATGGATTTAATGTCATATTGGATGATGGTCCCTGCCTCTGACACCTGTTTTCCTGAAGGTTCTACCGGTGTTGGTTGAATCTGATCTTGCTGTCCTGCCTCTGTGACTTTACCCAACATGGAAACTAGAGGCTGACTATCCATTGAGACCCCCTTCCGTTGTTCTAGGGGCCTAAGAGGCGGAGTAGGAGCTTGGAGGCTTAGTGGCACGCTCGCTTGTATATTACTGACAGATTCTTGCTCTAACACTAGAGCTTGTGCAGGCGATGAGGATATTTTGTATTTCAGGAATAATGGGTATTCCTTGGTTGTGCCTCGAGGCAAGCAAGAGGAATCTTCCTTTGTGATCTCTTGATTCGCCCTCTAAATTTCCTGTTGTCCAGCTGTCTTCACCAGCAATATCCATTTTAGCAACTAAGTCAAATTGAGCCAGGAGTAGCCCCTCAGCACCTAGTTCCTCAGTCAACTTTCCCTGCTGGGGAGTTTCCAGAATTTCCAGAGCTTGATCACCTTTAACCCCCATCCTAAGCTCTACCACATCATCTTCCCAGCTCGGAGGACTTGATATTGGGGCTGAGCCTCGACAAACTTTTTGTGACCGTTCGGCTCTTGCAGTTGCTGAGGCTTTCTTTATCTGGGTCATTCGAGTTTTTGATTTAAGACCCGCATTAGAGTCAACATGAGCCATCACATTGGCAATCTTTAAATGCATCCCCATCATAATAGGGGCCAGAAAGCCAAACCACAATGTTTTTCCCCACTCTTATAAGGGAGATAGCTGTCCACTAGCATCCAGATACGCGCAGTTGTATGCCAAATTCTATCCCTGCTTCTTTTTGCTGTCCTCTCTAGTATGTATATTTGACCACTAAATCAGCGCCTGCGGAGTAGCATTACTGCAGCCGAGAGTGCCCTCCCAGCTCAATAGCAGCTCAATAACAGCTGTCAGTAGTTAATACGCCTTTCGATTTTTTCTTCCTTCTTTTCCTTTTTTTTAAAAATCCCCCTTTTTTCCCAGACCCAGCGTGGTGGTGCTCCTAAGCGTCCAAACTAGTACCAACCTGAGGGTTCTTGGCGCGTCCAAGCAGCAGCTACAAATGAAAATCCCCCGGAAACAAAATGACTCTTGGTCGCAGAGAGCCCGCTCACCTTAATTGCCAGTCTGTAGGAAAGTGGCTCTATCCCCTCGCAGACCGTCTTCTGCAGACTGTTTCCGACTCCTTTCCATGGACCCACTCCAAGCATGGGGACCCGTGCAGGTTAAAAATGCAGAAAAGAGCCTCCACGCTATCGGCTCCGCGTCTCAGCGTCTCCTCACTCGGCTGCCGGCATCGGAAACCGCTCTGAAGCAGGGGGAGGGGCAATGCAGTCACCTGCGGCTACGCTAGGTGGGATTCACCGTAGCAGTCATCCCTGTGTAAATGCACTTATTAACGTTAATGAAGCATATGCACTTTGATCAGTAATCACTGTCAACAATATTATATCAATAAAGCTTTGAAAAATGAATTTCACATGGGTCTGTGTGCTTTTTATATATTCTCAAATCATGAAAACGCAATCATAAAAACAGCCCCTATAGGGCATCACATTTTGATCACACAATATGTAACCATAGACTTAGCCCCTAGAGGGTGCTATACAAAATGCACCCTTCTTTAGACACCTTCAGGTCACAATAATTGCAGCCATAACTTAGCTCCTAGAAGGCACTGCACTCCTAGCTGTACAGCACATGCTTCAGCCTGGGCAGTTCTGGAAATAACCCTTTTCAAGGCCAGGGCCTTCCTTTCTGTGACTCTTCCAACTTAGGGTCAGTGCTTTTGAAAAAGGCCCTCAGGCCTTTGGGGGAGGGGGTGCTCCTGTGCTTTTGCATCTCCTCTGTGCTCTTGTTTCCTTGTTGATGGTGGCCCGCTGTCCAGGGACCATTACAAGCAGCAGAAATGCTTCATCAACATCAAGCAGCACAGGGCATTATGGGGTGCTCCCTCGGGAACACGTGCATACTTAATAAGCAGTTCTCCCGCTGCACCAGGGAAAGCCGCTACCTTTGTTTTTTTCTGTTTCTACTGGAGCGCAGCCTTTTCTTTTTCTCAGGGGTGCCCGTTCCCACTTGGGTCACCCCTACATGCCTCCTTCATTGAGGGTAGCACAGGGAGCCCAACCCTGGCATCCCCGGCTGGCTCCCTGCAAGGTCTGCACTCCAGCATGCAGCCACAGGAGCCGGCAGTCTCTCCTTCCATGTCCTGATGCGGGCAGGGTGCAGTGGCTGGTGTTCCCCCAGACACAGGCACAGGGAGCAGGGAGTGCGGCAGGCCTGTCACAGATGGGGGAAGTGCGGCAGCACTCCCTGTTCCTCTTCCTCCTTGTTGGGGCCCGGAGTTGAGATCCCGGGTCCACCTCTTTTTTCCTATCTTCTTCAGGGGAAGCGGGATCACGGTTCCCCGTTTCCTTACCGATTGGGGGCCAGGAGATGGGTTCCGGGCCCACAATCTATAAGCTGACCTGGGTGTTGGGATCCCCAGGCCCTCTGGATGCTGTTGAGGGGGCCCCATGCCTACCCCCTCCTGGAATGCAAAAAATACTGGTACTCAGTGTGGTGACCCCCTGGGCCCTGGCCCAACCCGGGGGGTTTGGAACAGCTTGGCCACAGAGCTCCACGTGCTCCGGGATTGCGCTAGAGATCAACAGTCAAATCCTTCTCCGGATGATATCTTGGGCCCTGTTGGGCCAGTCTGCATGCTTTTAGGCTCATTGTGCTCTTGGTGGCAAGCCCTACCCACCAGAAGGCTATTCCTCAGGCCTCCTTGCCTCCAAGGTGGCGAAATTTGCAGGGAACTAGTTCCACTGGCTCCCTGTGCCAGCCTTTCTTTCACCTTTTTCTCCTCTGGCGTTTCTCCCCTCCTTTTTTTTATTAACATTTTTATTGGCATTTTGCAATGAACTATATTCGGTACAGTACAGCATTATTCAGTGGAGCATGCATGGTGTGTCAAATTATTATCTTGAGTTGTTTATCTTTCACATTAGTCAGTAAGGTTTGCCTCTTATGCATTAACCATATAGCTGTACAGGGTCCTATTACACCGCATATTACCCTGTCTTTGGTCCTTTAGTCACTGACATCTGACAATGATTCCTCTTGCGGGGGCTCACAAATATTACCTCGGAAAGCATTCCACCTGCCCCATACCCGAGTCCATATTTTTGGGGCATCCCCTGTGGACATAGACTGATTTCTCTATTATCATTGCATTGTCCATGTCACGACACCATTGGCGATGGCTAGGAGTCTGTCTCGATCCCCAGTGCTGAGCTATATTCCGCTTTGCCAATATCATACCTAGTGTCGCCCAGTCTTGAGTCGTATGATTGAGGTCCGTAGGTTCCCAGATGTTAAGTAAACATCTTTTTGGTTCCGGCGGAACCATAACTCCAGTGACCTGCGAAATTGTATTCATAACCGCCCCCCAATAATGTGTGATTTTCGGGCAGTGCCAGATCGTGTGCAAGAATGTGCCTGGTGCGCCACATTGTCTCAGGCAGAGCGGTGTGTCCGTAGTCCCTAATTTATGCAAAAGTGTTCGCGTATAGTAAGTGCGGTGCAAAATTTTCAATTGTATCAGTTTTAGTTTTGAAGGAATCGCTACCTCTTTTGGGGACGCAATTGCCTCCTGCCAGTCCGTTTCGTCCAGTGTTTCCACCTCTGTCTCCCATCGCTCCTTAAGGGCTGCCGTGGGGTCCGGCTTATTGTTTATTATTTTCCGGTAGGTTTGGGAGATGGGTTTTTTACTCAAGTGGTCTGTCAGAAGCCTGTCCTCTAGCGGTGAGGCCTCTGGTAGTTGTGTGCCTGGTGGAATTACTCCCATGAGTGCATGTCTGATCTGCATGTATCGGAAAGTTTCCGTCTGTGCCAGCCCGTAAGTGGTCTGTAACTGGGCAAACGGGACAACCTCATCTTTCTTCCATATATCTCCCACCTTTGAAATGCCTATCAGATCCCACTGTCTGAATCCCTTGGTATTTCGCAGTTTACCTAATCGTCGGGTTTCCCATAGTGGCGTGGCCTGCGTTATGACCCTTTCCCATCCGATCGTTCGTTGTGCCTCAAACCAGACTTGGACGGTGTGGGCAGTTGGACCTGTGAGAGCCGTCCTCCTGGATTTATTGTATAGTGCCCCCATAATCCCTTCGGCATCTAGGAGGTGTCTATCCTCTGGTTCATCTTGCGGTACGTGAAGCCATTGATTTATTACAGTGAGCTGTGACGCCCAGTAATATATTTTTATGTTGGGGAGGGCAATGCCACCGTCATACCATCCCCTCACTAGTTTATGCATGGCTACACGGGCAGGCCTTCCGTCCCACAGCAGATTGGTAACTTCTGTGTTTATCGCTGCAAAGTATGTGGGGGAAATCGGAAACGGCGTATTTTGTAGGGCATATAGAAATCTGGGAAGCGCCATCAACTTAAAGAGGGCTGCTCTTCCTAGTAGCGTGAGCGGTAGTGAGCGCCAGTGTTTAACATCACGGCGGAATCGCGCCAGAGGCTGCGTGAGGTTTTCTGCAATAAACTGCGCGTTTTGGTGCGTTATATATATGCCTGGGTATTTGAATCCATCGGCTGCAATCTGTATTTCGCAGTTACGCGGGAGCCTCGGCGGGGGACCGTGAAGTACATAGAGGAGCAATATTGCCCAATTTATGGTGTAACCTGAGACCCACCCATATGCTGCGCATATATCCAGTAGGCTATTAATAGAGCACGCAGGTGACGCCAGGTATAATAGTATATCATCCGCATATAGCGAAATGCGGTCTTCCCATCCCACCGCCCATTTCAAACCATGGATGACCGGAGCCTGTCGTATCCATGCCGCCAATGGTTCCAGCACCAACGCAAAGAGGAGCGGTGACAGGGGACAACCCTGTCTCGTCCCTCTGCCCAGAGGGAAGTCCGCCGAGATGCGCCCATTCACAACAACCTGCGCCAGGGGCTTTGTGTACAGCAGCTGCACCCACGCGCAGAACTTTGGGCCGAATCCCAAGTGGCGGAGGACCGTGAAGAGAAAGGGCCACTCGATGAAGTCGAATGCCATACGGGCATCTAGGGACAGAATGATCGCGTCCTCCTCGATAGTAGTCCTGCGCGCCATGACACTATGTAATCTCCTTAGATTAAGCGCTGTGTTTCGGTTCGGCATAAATCCGGATTGGTCCGGGTGGATCAGTGTTGTGAGATACGGTTGTAGCCTCATGGCCAGTGCTTTAGCGAGTATTTTGGCTTCCGCATTTATCAAGGAGATCGGCCTGTAAGACATGCATTCCTGCGGTAGTTTGCCCGGCTTATGTATTGCAACTATCGTCGCCAGGCGCTGATCCCCTGGCAACTCCCCCTTCTCCAAACTATCTTCGTACATATTGAGCAGATGTGGTATGAGCTGTGTTGCTGCTTTCTTGTAGAGTTCTACAGGTATACCGTTGGGTCCTAGGGCTTTTCCCGTATGTAATGCCGCTACTGCTAGCGTAAGCTCGTCCTGGGTCAGATCTGCTTCTAGAGCCTGAGCTGCATCATGTGTCAATGTGGCCATCTGTATGTCTTTTAGGAAGGCTAGATTTTCTTCTATTGTGGCCATAGGCGTATATACCTTTTTGTAATGAGCCGCTAATGCGTCGACTATTTGCTGCGGGTCTGTGGTTATGGTCCCCGTTTCCAGCCGGAGTTGCGCCACCCATCTGCTAGCTCTTTCCTTTCTGTCGAGCCAGGCTAAAAGCTTGCCTGCTTTGTCACCTAATTCATAAATATTGTGCTGCGTACTGGTAAGTTTGGATTTCGCCTCCTCCCACGCATAGGCCCTGTATTCCTGTTGCGCTAAATGCAACTTAGGTGCCGAAGTCTCATTGGTGTCTGTAGCGTGGTCAGTCTCTGCCTGGGATACCCCCTGTTCCAACATCTCAATCTGTTGTTGTTTGACCTGTTTATGCCCTGCAACCAGGGAGATGGCCTGGCCCTGTAGCACAGTTTTATAAGCCTCCCACAAAGTCGTCAGAGATGAAACTGAGTGTTCATTTTCCGCGAAATATTGCTCTGGTGCTTTAATTAGACCTTTCCCAATCTTACGGTTTTTAAGATACCCGGGGTAAAGCGGAAACAGACGGCGTCATCCCGGGGTGTGTGATGTATACGTAATGAGCACCGGCGAATTGTCTGAGATGCCCCTTGCCAAATGTGAGATCTCTGATACCCTTTCTAACCCCGTTGCCAATGTAAGTATGTAGTCGATCCTTGAAAGACTGTTATGAACGCTCGAGTGGAAAGTGTATTGTCGCTCCTGTGGGTGTCTGGCGCGCCAAACATCCACGAGACCAAGTGCATCAGAAAATTCTATTAATTTAAGGTTTATACTGCTGGGGTCCCTAGGGGGCTTTCTATCTATGGATGCGTCCATCGTTGCGTTGAAGTCGCCCCCCACAATGAGTTCGCCCTGCGGGAGTGATAATAGGAATTTTCCCAGGGCCGGGAAGGATGTCTGGTGCAGCGTCGGTGGAATATAGATAGATACCAGGTTATAAGACCGTCCCTCCCATTGACAAGCTAGTTTCTCTCCTCCTTGATGCAGTAGTCCAGACTTACCCCCAACTAGTCCTTTAGGGGTGTAATGGTACCAGCTTCCCTTGTTCTGGATAGAGCCCAACTGGGGGAAACTGTAATCAGAGTCCTTAGTCCAGGTGGATATCAGTGGGTTCGTTCTTCCAGGTGTCCATAGCTACCGTCTCCAGTCCCAGTGTCCAGCAGAAAAACACCACCAGGAGGGAGCTATCCCCCTTGTGCAATACCTTTTAAGTGGGGGCGAAAGGTTCTAGAAGTGCAGCACCTCTGGCCTTTCCTGAGGTGCCAAATCACCTCCCCGCCCCTGTCCCAACCCATCTTCTCAGCCTGCTGGGACATTTCAAAATGGCTTCACCCAGGAGTCACGGGTCACATCTCCTCTGGGGCCTCAGCTTTGCCTCTTGCTGACATCACTGCCAGGGCCTTTCCCACTAAGACTTCAAAGGAAAACCCCCTACTGGGTTGGCTCTAGTTGTCTGGTCTTCCTCCTTTGTTCAGTGGGCTTGGGCTGGCCCATTCCTGGTAAGGTGTGACAGCTGATTGATTGATGCAGTTGCTTCATCCCCAACCCTTTCCTCCTCAAGAGCTGCATGAGGCACTGTTCATTGTTTCCTTTGTATGGGGAGGCCTTTATTCCTGCTTCTGGAGAGAAATGTAACTAACTTGGCACAGCAGAGTGACAAAAGGCCTGGGCACTGATCCTGAGCTGAGCCAGAGAAAAATGACAATCCTGGATGACTCATAAGATGGAAATCTGGCAAGCTTATGGGTCATCCAGGATTGTCATTTTTCTTCTTCTTTCTTTCTTCTTGGAACACTAAAATTTGGATTTTGCATACATATTCCACCCCAGTTTGATACGTGACTGGTCTCTGTAGACCAAAGGGAAGAAAAGCTGCACTCTAAGTCAGTCTTCCCCAGAGGTGTATAATGGAGTGTCATTGCAGAAAATACAGTAAACCACACTGACTTTCCTTAGGAGTGTACACTAACATTATGATGCCTATCTTGGGTCAATATCCAATCCTGCAGAGTCCCCTCTGAGCCAGGCTCTCAATTAATGATACAGTACTTGTAGAGCACGGCTTATCACCCATGAGGATATCCAGGCTCTGGGTTGCGGGTTTCAGTTAAAGAGCCTGGTTTTGAGCTTCCTCCTGAAGTCTGTCAGTGAGGGTGATGTTTGGAGGAGTAGGGGGGGGCGTTCAGGACTCAGCAGCAAGGTGGGAGAAGGAGCGTCCTCTGGTGCGGCTAGGTGGGCGGAGCGGAGGTTTATGGAAGGTTGGTGGAAGTTCAAGTGGTGGTTCATGTATGCAGGTCCTTACTCGTGAAGGGCTTTGTAGGCGTGGGTTAGGAGTTTGAAGAGGTATCTTTCGTGGATAGGGAGTCAGTGGAGGTCTTTCTGGTGCTGGGTGATGTGGGTCCTTTTGGGCAGGTTGAGGATCAGTCTGGCTACCGCGTTCCGCATCGACTTCTTGTGAGTCCGCTGGTAGTGCCTGCATAAAGTGTGTTGCTGTAGTCCTAACTACTGGTGATGAGGACCTGCGTCATTATTTTTCTGTTGCTGATGGGCAACCATTTGAAGATTCTGCGGCGCATGCTGAGAGTGTGGAAGCAGACTGAGGAGATGGCGTTGACTTGTCGTTTTCATGGAGAATTTGCTGTCCAGAATGATGCCGAGGTTGCGGGCATGGTCCCTCGGTGTGGGGGTTGGTCCGAGTTCCGATGGCCACCACGTGTCATTCCAGAGGGTGGTGTGGCTGCCAAAAATCAGCACTTCAGTTTTGACCATGTTGAGCTTCAGGCAGTTGTCCTTCATCCAGGCTGAGACATTCTTCATGCAGTCATGGAAGTTGGACTTCGTGGTGGTGGTGTCCGCTAAGAGCAAGAGGATGAACTGGGTGTCATCAGCATAGGAGATGATGTTGATGTTGCGAGTTCTGACAATGTCTGCTAGCGGCATCATGTAGATGTTGAAGAGGGCTGGACTGGGGGACGAACCTTGAGGGACGCCACAGATGGTGCACTTGGGTTATGAGGATTCTCTGGATGCGCCCCGTGAGGAATGATGGCATCCATCTGGGAGTGTCCTCTTTGATTCCGATCTGGTGTAAACGCTTGATAAGTGTGTGGTAGGAGATGGTGTTGAAAGCTGCATAGAGGTCGAGAAGGATCAGGGCAGCCAATTCTCCCCTGTCGAGTAGGGTGCGTATGTCGTCTGTTTTGGCAATCAAGGCCGACTCGGAGCGGTGGTTGGCTCTGAATCCTGATTGGGAGGGGTCCAGCAGATTGCTCTCTCCAGGTGTTCGATAAATTGGAGGTTGATGGACTTCTCCAGGACTTTGGTGGGAAACGCAAGTAGCAAGATGGGGCAGTAGTTCTGGAGATCGCTGGCGTCTGAGAAAGGTTATTTGAGGTGTGTTTCCAGGCATCAGGAAAGGTAGCTGTGGTGACGGAGGCATTGCTGATGGTGGCTATCTGTGGCTACTTGTGTACAGTTACTCCCACGCGCAGCCCTCACATGTATGTAAATGCACGTACACACGTGTTCACGTGTAAACAGCCAAGTGGCCCTTACCCTAGCTGCATCGCAGCGGCCGTATCGTAAAAGGGGGACACCGGTAGTAAATACGCGCAGTCCATTTACCGTGAGTTTACCATGGGTGACTCAAAAGTGGTGGGGCTCACCCATAGTACAAAGGTCACATACCAGGTGGTCAGAAAGCAAATAATCTGGGTGGATTTGATGGACAGAACCCATCGACTTACATCCCTAATGCTTGTTATGTTTATTAGAATTGAGACCATTGAATCCACCAACAGGGAAATCTTAAACAGAGTGCGCCACGGTTCATCATTACTTTTCAATGTGTAAATGGCCAATTGGCATGATTAATTGAAGAACACAGCCTACAATTTCAGATGTATGTGACTGACACTCAAAATTGATGTGTATGGAATATGAATATTACAGAACATTTACACCACATGTACCATTAAATGATGAATGACTGTAGGAGCAGTACCAAAATATTTATTCTGCTAAATTGTAGTTCAGAAAGCAATATGTGAAGAGACAGAAAGAAAAACTGTTGAGTGGGGTGTTAACACTGCTAAGTAACAGCCACAATCCCTTTTAGGGTGAACCACTAAAATCAATAAATTAACCTCTGTTTTACCCTCTGGTAACTTGGCACTAAAGCAGTCAGGCTTAACTTAGAGGTAATGTGCATATTATTTATGCAGCACACAAGTAGCAATAAAGTAAAAGCACAACACAAGAAAAATCCCACACACATTTAGAGAAATAGAGTGAATCTCAATAAATTATTTGACACCAAAGTGACAAAATTCCAATCAGTAGAACAGGAGTTATGATTTTTTAATGTTTAATATTAAAACTAGCTTCTTAAAGATCAAAGCACCAACCGCGGACATCTAGTCGTGCGAGACCAGGTCAAAGTCGAAAAATATGGCCGACCGCGATGGCGCGTGAGATGGATAAAAGAAGTGGATTGGGCCCTGTCGGAGCTTACCTTTGGACTTAGAAGAAATTTCAAGAAAATGTGTTTGAGAAAGTAAAAGTTCAGCAGGGCAAGGCTGCAGGCGGTGTCCAAGGAAGAGGCATCATTATCGGGGAGCCGCTGGTGAAGATTTCCACGAGCAGTCTTAGTCTCTTTTTTGACAAGGGCTCCACAACACCGGATATCCCTTCTGCGTTGAACCACTCTACAGGATTTTCCACTGAAGGCAAGAATGTAGTTGCCATGAAATCAGCCCAACCGGCGATGCACCTTGGGTGGATTGACCAGCAGGTAGGTCCCTGTCTCCTCACGGTTCTCAAAGCAGTTTTTAGCCAAAAACTTTCTAAGTCCCAAGGTTGGTTTTGCCTATCTGGGCACTTTTAGCACCACTTCCAAGGGTCCAGAACTGGCGGGCACCACTCGGAGGGCTAGGACTTACTCAGGCTGGGTCCAGGTGCTGGTTCAAGATGGTTGGAGCCTTTTATGGCCCTGAGACTCTGATCAGGAGGCCAGCAAACTGGCCCTTGGAGTCACCCTGGTAGTCCTGGGTGCAAGAAGTGAAACAGGGCTCAAGCAGCAAGGGAGGCCTCTGAGGGTTCAAGGCAGGCTTCAGGTAGCAGAGCAGTCTTCTGACTTACATAGCAGGCCACAACAGCAGGCAGTCCTCTGAGAGTCCTTCTACAGATCCAAAAGGTGAACTGAATAGTGGGTCTGAGGGTCCTATTTGTATTTAAATATCAAAGGGAGAGAGAGGATTAGAGAACTAGTCCTTATCCCCAGAGTTAATGTATATCATCAAATAGGACTAGGCTAAGATTGTATACAAATGCAACATTGTATGATTTTTGTAAAAAGAAAAACTTTTTTCTTTTTTTGAAAGCCCTCACCCACCAACCTAGTTGGTGGCATGCTTCATCATCGGGCCCACCTGGTGACACCGATTGTGTCCCTGGTGTGCTTCAACGCCTGGTTTACAGTGGAGCAGGTATCTTGACTGAGTGTGCAGTGCTGTGACGTGAAAGTGAATTTAAAAACTGTACAGTGGTCCCATTACCCACAGGGTTTATTTTAATAGTTGGGCCTCTGGCAGTCATAAAAACAAGGCAATGGATGGTCCTATTTGTATACCTGGTGCCAAGTAGAAAGTAGGAGACATTTCTGGAGAATTCACTTTGAAGTGCTTGGAGTTTCCTGCCTCATTCCCCTGGCTTCAGGCTGGCGGCTTTAAAAAAAAAAGTGGTGTGAAGTCCTTTATGGGAATGCAGGGCACAGCCTATTGATTTGTGTAAGAAATTGGGTTACTGGTTGAGGGGGTGAAGCCCTACTCAAGCAGAAACCACAATCCTTGTCAGGGTGAAGTCACAAGCAATCTGCAAATTACCCGGTGCTCAACTCACGGGTAGATTGGTATAGAGCAGTAAGGCGTAACCTAGAGGTAATGTGTAAAGTATGTGTGCAGCACTTCAAACAGTAATAAAGTGAAAATATAACACAAGACAAATCCCACACCAATTTAAAAAACTAGAGTAAAACTTATTAAATAACTTGACACTAAAGTGAAAAAAATCAAACCAGTAGAACCAGAGATATGCAATTTTAAAGATTCCGGTGAAAATAGCACCTAAAAGTGCAAAGCCCACTCACAGCTATCTAGTCGTGCGAGACTGGGACAAAGTCACAAGTTCAGGCTGACCGTGATGCAGTGTGGGTCGGATACAGGGACCAGGTTAGTCCAGCTGAAATAGTTACCTTCTCAGTCCAGTGCCAAGACTTTCGTTCATGGTGTAAGGGATCGCAAGGAGCAGGGAGAGGGTGCCAGTCGAAGTAGCGCGAAGTGCCGGCCCGGCATCGCGGAGGGTTGTTGCTGTAGAGTGAAGATCCTGTTGGCGTTGTGGACCATCAGGTTTGGAGCTTCACGCTAGCTGTCACCACTGGAGCATGAACGGGCCGGTTCATGTTCGCGACGAGCACAACAAATTTCAGGGTATCTCAACAGTGCCACACCAAGTGTCCAGGACCTGAGCGGCACCACTTAGGGGTCAGGAACTCACTCCAGCCAATGCCAGCAGGGCTCAGGCAGGTCCAGTTGCAAGGCAGCTGGGCAGTTGTAGTGAGCCTCTGGAGCTTATGACCCTATAGCTCAGAACAGGAAGTGAATTGGCTGACCCTTGGAGTCACTTTGGCCTAGGATGAAGAGTGCAGGTTCAATCTTCCTTCTCAGCAAGCAGGGCAGCAGGCAATAGAGCAGCAGAGTAGCAGGGTAGCATAGTGACAATCCTTCTGGCAGCAAAACAGCACAGCAGTCCTTCTTCTGTAGAATCCACAGGTCCAGGAGTGTACTGAAGAGCTGGTGGCTGAGATCCAATATTTATGCCTGGTGCATCCTTTCAAGTGGGAGAAGCTTTAAGACATTTTACATCTGAAGAGCACAGGTTTCCTGCATCTCCTGCCTTGCCCCCAGACTAACTACAGGCGGTATGCAATCCTTTGTGTGAAGGCAGGACATAGCCTATTCAGGTATAAGTGGGGCTGTGCCTAATTCTGCCCTCCCATCCAGGTACACCTAAGCTCTCTTTTGTGTGTGGCTGTCTCAGAGCAATACACAAAGATCAACTGCCAACTATAGCCAGTATTGTGACCAGGAGAAAGGCTGGAAGCACTAAATGGCTAAGGCAGGAAAATGCCAACTTCCTAAAAGGGGCATTTTCAAAATTGTAATCACTTCACCATAAAAGAAGATTTTTCATTACAATTCCAAAGACACCAAACGTGATCTGTTTACCTGTTCCCACCTAAAACCTACAGCTTATTAAATGTAATAAGGTAACTCCAATATTATCCTGTGGGAGATGCAGGCCTTGCAGTACTGAAAAACAAATTTAAGAGTTGTTCACTACGTGAACATGTAAAATTTAAAAGTACATGCCAAACTTTTTAAATACACTGCACCCTGCCCTGTGGGCTGTTCAAGTTCTACAGTAGCGGTGACTTATATGAATTAAAAAGGAAGGTTTGGTCACGGAAAAAGGTTTATTTTGGAGGTCGAAATGGCAGTTTAAAACTGCACACACAAGCTGCAATTGCAGGCCTGACACATGTTTGAAAGGGCTACTTAAGTGGGTGACACAATCAGTATGACAGGCCCACTATTAGCATTTAATTTACAGGCCCCTGGGTACACATAGTACCATTTTACTAGGGACTTATAAGTAAATTAAATATGCGAATTGGGGCTAAACCAATGTTACCATGTTTTAAGGAGTGCATACATTCACTTTAGCACTGGTTACATATGGTAAAGTGCTCAGAGTCCTAAGACCATCAACACACAAGATCAGCACAAATATGGAGGAGTAAGGCAAAAAGTTTGGAGGAAGACCATCCTAAGGCTGACAGGTCTAACAATTTGCAAGTGGGGCTGTGTTCAGCTCTGCCCCTAATCCTTTCGGTGACGGTCCAGTAAGGCACACCTAATCCCACTATTGTGTGGCTGTCTGGGAGGAATAAACAAAGTCCAACTGCCAACTACACCCAGTCATGTGACCCAGGAAAAGGCTGGAGGCACCAAATAGTTAAGACAGGAAAATGCCAACTTTCTAAAAGTAGCATTTTCAAAATTGTGACTGAAAGTCTGGCTTTACTATTAAAGAGAATTTTAAATTACAGTTTCTCAGACATTAGACATGACATCCTTACCTGCTCCTAATCAAAATTATTAAATGTAATGAGGCAACCCAATATTATCCTATTGGAGAGGTAGGCCTCACAGTAGCAAAAACAAATCCTTCAGTTTTTCACTTCTAGGACATATAAAACTTAAAAGGACATGGCCAACCTTTTATTTACAATGCATCCTGCCCTGCGTTCTATCTAGGACCTACCTTAGGGGTGACTTATATGCAATAAAAGCGGATTTAAAGGCTGACCAAGGGGGTTATTTTGCCAAGTTAAATTGACAGTTTTAAACTGCACTCAGGGTGCTGTGGTAGACCTGGAACATGTTTTAAGGGGCTACTTAAGTGGTTGGAACAATAAATGCTGCAGGCCCTCTAGTAGCATTTATTTTACAGGCCCTGGGTTTATGATATGCCACTTTACTAGGGACTTATAAGTGAATTAAATATACTAATCAGGTGTAAGCTAATTTTATGATATTTTAGGGAGTGAGCACAAGCACCTTAGCACTGGTTAGCAGTGGGAAAGTGCACTGAGTCATAAGGCCAACAAAAACAAATTCAGAAAAAATAACAGGGTGGAGACAAAACGTTTGAGGGTGACCCTGCAAAGAGGGCCAAGTCCAACCACTCACACCTAGGTGATATCTCTGTACAATCTAAGGGGCAGATTTACGAGCCCCTTGCGCCACTTTTGCGCCGCCGTTGCGTCACTTATGTGACGTAGCGGTGACGCAAAACATGCGCCACGATGCGCAATATTTACAACGTGACGCATCTAGGGAGATGCGTCACGTTGTAAACCCCTGCGCCACATGAAACCTGCGTCAGGTTTCATGTGGGTGTTCCGGCGCAGGGTGGGCGTTCCTCGCAGGTACGCTCGTAAAAGTGACGCAGTGAAATCTACAAGATTTCACTGAGTCACTTTACGCCCATGCTGCGTCAGTAACCCTGCGCCTGCTTGAAGCAGGCGTAAGGATTGACGCAGCATGTTAGGCATAGGGCACCCCCGAGCCTTGCTGGAGCCGCGTCGCGCTTGCGACGCGACTCCAGCAATGCGCCGCCTTTCCGTCGGGGGATGCGACACGCATCTGCCCATCCATGTGCCACGGCGCGCCGCATTGTAAATGCGGCGCATCGGCGGTGGCGCAAGGGCAAACTTGCGTGACGCATCTTCCCTGGCGCATCCCTACTGATTTGCAGGGATGCGCCAGGGAACGTAAATATGCCCCTAAGTGTGTCTGAAGTGTGATCAGAATCATCCCTGCCCAGCCCTTGGAATAGACTGGCAATGGAAGCGTTAGCAAGCTGCTCAACTCGTGTTGGCATTGTCCATATTTTCCTGGATGCATGTTATTGTCCATTTGTGTTTTTTCATTATGTTCTTGCCCAAACCATGCAACTGCTATCAATATACTGAGCCTCAACAGTCTAAAGATGGTCTAACTATTGGAGACATTACAGAGATTAGGTTTGACACGGTCATGTGTTAACATTATGATAGTCAGCAATTTATGGATCTCCTCTCCCCAAGCTTATGTGATTTCTTTAGTACTCACTGGTCATCAGGTAGAATGAGTACTTAATGGGATCGTTCATTACCAAATTAGCACACAGTGCATTTTGTTTGAGAGGCTTGCAATCGAAAGCAACAGGTAACATGTTCCTATGGCGTGCACAGTTTGCATTCCTTCATATTACACTGACACTCAGCATGCAGTTCTAGGGCCTGCTGAGCATACAGGGATCTTTAAAGCGATGGACAGACTTATGCGTAAATTATGCAGAGTCCAAAATTTGTAGATATTCTCAACTGCATCCAATAAGTAGCCCGTTAAATCCCTTAATCTGACTTTGAGCACTTCACTGGATGCCAGAGCAGCCCTAATACGAACTAATCCCTTAAACTATGTATGCAAGCCATCACAGGCAGGTAACATCTCAAGGCTTCTCTTCCTGGATTTAATTGAACGAATGGTAGAACCATTTGGCATAATCCGGTTCGGTTGGAAAAATCTGTGCCTTGCAATGAACTCTTGCAGAACAAAGCTGCCTAGTTAGCAGTCCTGTGGTGTTCAGTATGACACAGCAAACTGGCATCTGACATTTCCTCGGAAGGAGGATATGATGATATCTCGGTAATTGAAAAGAGTGCTTTGAAGTAATTAGCCAGCCATGCTTATACAACCCTTTTCTTAATCTGCCATTATCTTTTTGGAAATATTTATAGTAAATGTTAAAGTAGGCAATACAGTTAAAGTAGGCAATACAATTAAAGCGGCACCATGATCTGTAAATTAGAACAAGCGTGTAATGTTTTCCTAGCCCAAAGCTAGTTTCTGTTTACTTAAATTAACTATTTTAAAACGATGTACTAGATGTATCTATCTTGGTCGAGCCTTTAAGTGATGCATAAACAATACACAGTAGCACCGAGTTTTTTTGTGTGTATGTGTCCATTCTTCTATCTTGTTTTTGCTTACTAAGTGGTCTTTGATTCAATATCAACAGCTAGCCAAAGTACACTTCTATAGGATGAACATCCCAATAGGGCCATATATGGTAAAAGACGACTGGCTCCAAAAATAAGCCAGAATGGGTCCAAAAACAAGCCTGAAAATGAGTTGATAAATGTGCCCTTATATAACGATTTTAATACAAATACCACGCTACTTTTTTAATAACTTTGCAATCCTGGTAAGATAGCTCAGTGGATAACCTACCTATTGCAAAGACATATATGGAATTCGCATACATATGTTAGCATCACTGCCAGGCTAACTCATATTTCAGTTCTTCTAAGGGGGGCACAATATGAGGAGTAATTATTGAAAGGCTCCATCTTATTCGATACTAAAATGAGAACACCAGTCTGGTAACTCCATGCTGGTGAAATTCCAATTTGATGAATTTCCATCTTGCTCAAAAGACTTGATACATTTCGACCATCAACACCAGATGAGGATGACAAGATACATAAGGAGTAAAATGGACAGGGGTAAAGAAAAGGGATAAGGGGGCATAGGATGGGGTAGAGATTCTATGGTCTAGACATGGCTAGCGGTAATTTAGGACAGTTGTGGGTAGCAGTGTTGAGTATGAGTACAAGTAGAGGTGTTAAGGTATAGGCAAAAGGTGATAAACTGGGGTATCGGCAGGGCAGAAGTTTCTTCCGTATTACCTCGAACTTGCGCTGGGGATAGAGGTTCTTGGCTATGTGTAGGAATATACATGCTTGTAGTAGGGTAGATTTTCTAGGTTAGGGGTAGAGTTACTGGGTTACAGGTAAATGAATTAGTCGATATGTAGAAGGGTATAGGCAGGAGTAGAGGTATAAGGGTCAAGTGACGGGTAGGCAGGCCTTTGAGGTACTAGGGGATAGGCAGTGAAGAGATACTGGAATATAGAATACATCGGGATATGGGCTAAGTCACG
The DNA here is from genome assembly GCA_963921515.1 of Calotriton arnoldi. Taxonomy (NCBI): domain Eukaryota; kingdom Metazoa; phylum Chordata; class Amphibia; order Caudata; family Salamandridae; genus Calotriton; species Calotriton arnoldi. The sequence goes on from CAWUFW010019800.1 coordinate 31,639, forward strand.
CTCTACAATTCCTGATTTATTGATTGATTGATGCAGGGGTATGTACTGATATATAAACAGGAATAGGGCAACTTAGTTTAAAGTGTTAGGGCACAGGTGGAGATAGCAGCACATAGGGGCAGAGGTACGAAAGTAAAGATGTGGATAAAGGCAGTAGAGTAGAGGCAGGGGATGCAATCGGGGGGTAATGAGAAAATATATAGTGTAAGGAGACTGGTGGATGGACCTGTCAGGGTATTGGAAGAGGTATGAAGTGAGGAAGGGAGAAAAAAGTGCACGTCCAGGGGAAAGAAAACTGGTATGTGCAGTTTCACCCTTGAAGAGGTTCATGGGGAAAGTTTCTTTAAAACAAGTTACCTTAGGTATGTTTTTCCGGGAAATCACGATCTATTTAACACCGAATAAATGCATCAAGAAGCTATTTTGTTTGAGAGCTACATAGGAGCTTATACTTAGAATGAATATTCATCTAGACCTACAATATATTAAATATATTTTTAAGTCAGGAATCATGCTCTTCTCTTGGGCACTATGAAGATAAATTTGAGCTTATCTTTCAGCAATTTGCCTCTCAGGTATACTCTCAGTCACCTAACTGCCCAAAAGCGGCAAAGGAAGTTAACCCACGGTCAACAAACTAAACGTTTGTGCATTCATGAGATTGCGAGAGAGGTTAACTACTGTAAGATGAACTTCCTGCAGTAATTGACCACGCTTCGGAAGCTCCTAATAGCTGACAAAGATTATGCCAGACAAGAGGAGTGAGATTATTCACCACTTTAGTGCCCATGTGTGACTCTGTGGTTGATTCCTACTCAAATCTCGAGGCTCTGTCTTGATAGAACGTCTTGATGTTCCTGATTCCATGTAGTTTGCTCTGGCTTCAGAGCATTCATTTAAGCAGACTTAAGTGAGACTGTTTCTGAAGGTTTTTTTTGTGGTTGTCTTGAGTCAACTTAGTTTCCTAGAATGGCATCCTTGTATTAGCTGGTCTTGGATTTCTTCCATTTACTGTCATGGCTGCATGTACACGTTGGTTCCATGAGAATCGCATTAATAGTGTCCAATGATTCCTTCTTTTGTGGCTTGCTTTGGTAGGATTTGTTCTTAATGTGGATTAATCATCGGTTCAAAGCGGGTTTTGCTGCAGCACGAGATACCTAAAAAAGTTGTTTCCTATTTTCCCTGTTTGCTGTAGCAAGAGAAACTGTTTTACTTAGTCACTGCCTTTTACAACAGACATAAACTGGTTTTCTGTGTGTGCTACCCTTGCCTTTGCATGTAGGGTGCCCTGACATATAGAATGAGCCTACTGAGGGAATTTCTGCCATGGTTACCACCTTCAAAACAGGCACCTTCCCAGATGACTGGAAGCGCGCAGAAGTCAGACCCCTGCTCAAGAAGCCCACAGCTGACCCCACCGACCTCAAGAACTATCGGCCCATCTCGCTCCTCCCCTTCGCAGCCAAAGTTGCAGAGAAAACAGTCAACAGGAAACTGACACGATTCATTGAAGAGAACGCCGTCCTCGACCCGTCCCAATCCGGATTCCGAAGCAACCACAGCACAGAGACCGCCCTACTCGCCGCCACAGACGACATCCGCACCCTCCTGGACCAAGGCCACTCCGCAGCCCTCATCCTACTCGACCTATCAGCGGCCTTCGACACCGTCTCCCATCGCACACTAGTCGTCAGACTACACGACGCAGGCATACAAGGAACAGCCCTGGACTGGATCCGATCATTCCTCACCGGAAGAAGCCAAAGGATCAGACTCCCACCCTTCCTCTCCGACCCCACGAAAATCACCTGCGGAGTTCCACAGGGTTCATCACTGAGCCCCACCCTCTTCAACATTTACATGGCCCCCTCGCAGCCATCGTCCGACAACACGGCCTCAACATCGTATCCTACGCCCGACGACACCCAGCTCATCCTCTCCCTCACCAAAGACCCCACCACTGCCAAACTCAACTTCCAGAAAGGAATGCAAGACGTCGCAGTCTGGATGACCAACAGCTGCCTGAAGCTCAATGCCGAGAAGACAGAAGTCCTCGTCCTCGGTACCACCCCTTCTGCATGGGACAGCACCTGGTGGCCGACCGCCCTTGGAAGCCCACCTACCCCCTCAGACCACGCCAAGAACCTCGGCATCGCACTCGACTCATCACTCTCCATGAACCAACAGGTCAACGCCGTCACCTCCAGCTGCTTCAACACCCTCCGCATCCTCCGCAAGACCTTCAAGTGGATCCCCCCTGAGTCAAGGAAGACAGTCACCCACGCACTCATCACCAGCAGACTGGACTATGGAAACGCACTCTACGCCGGCATCAACAAGTCCCTACTCCGCAAACTCCAGACAGTACAGAACACCACCGCCAGACTCGTCCTCGGCATCCCCCGACACGAACACATCAGCCAACACCTACGAAGTCTCCACTGGCTCCCCGTGGAGAAAAGAGTCACTTTCAAAATCCTCACTCATGCCTACAAATGCCTACACAACAACGGACCCAAATACCTCAACAACAGAATCAACTTCCACATACCCAAAAGAAACCTCCGATCTTCCAACCTCGCACTGGCCGAAACCCCGCGCATCCACAGAGCCAGAGCAGGCGGAAGATCCTTCTCTCACATTGCAGCCAAGACCTGGAACGAGCTACCGGCAAACATCAGACGCGCCCCCTCCCTGAACACCTTCAGGAAGACCCTCAAGACCTGGCTCTTCGGCTAAACAGATCTGCGGACCCCCCCCCTCAGCGCCTTGAGACCCTCACGGGTGAGTAGCGCGCTTACAATTCCCTGATTGATTGATGGTTGACTATTTGTTCTCTTCAGTGAGCCGCGTCAGTCTTTTCCTTTTGGGAGCAGTGTTCACAGCAATTTGTTAACACCTTTTGTGCCCTTTTATATCATTTTGTTTAGATGAGGTAAGTAGGTTGCACTGTTCCTTCCACAACCCACTTCCTGTCAGAAGCTCTTTTAATCTTGAGGTACGGATCACGTACGCCTGGTGCGGGAATGAAGCGAAACGTTCTGAGCATCGTTGGAGATGTTGTTTGTCTGTTTCACTTCACAGCTCACTAGAGCTGCGCGTCAAATGCGAACAAGCGCGCCCCCATGTTGTGATCCGCAGGTTGGCAGAATTGTTCTGGTGCACTGCTGTCCTTCCTGGCACGCCGCGGTGCTTTGTGGCAGCTCAGTGCCAGAGCTGTCAGGTGTGAGGGCAAGTGTCCCATCCTGGCTCGCCAGTGTTCTCTTGGAGTTGCATGTGTAGGGTGGAGGCGCGTGCACTGAATCAAGGATGCTCACAGCAGCATAACTGAAAGAGCTCAATTGTGACATTGACCAGACTCCCTCATCATTTTTCAGGCACCCAAATGTACGGATATCTCAGTCAGATATCACAACTTCCAGACAGGCATTTCAGAAGGTTTTGTGGGGCCGAGGGCAGCACACTCACAGCATCTGAAACCATCTATTGGAATTTGCCGCGTTGGAAGCCTCACTGTTATAAAATAGATCAGGCTTGCTTTAAAATCAATAAATAAATTATGGAATGGAGTGCGGGGATATTGACCTCCCTGGCTCCCCCTCCTGGGGGCTTGCTTCCAGGATACAGGATTACTGGTCTATCCCGAGTTAGCCCGGAAGAAATGGGGAATAACAGCAAGAATTGTTGTTTCTGCATGATTTTCCTAATGTGTTTCCTCTTCATGGCCTTTTGTCCCCTATATACTTTCCTGCTATTAGCAGGGTAAATGTTAAGGCAACAAAAAAATGAGAGCCTTGGTCGTCTTGCAAAACTTGGATGGTAATACTGTCTCACTGTCAGCGTACCGTTTCCTCAACTATGCACAATGTCAAAGCAGTGGGAGGAAATCCAAGATGGGGTAAACAGCTCCCAGTGCTCTGCCCAAAGACATAATATGAGTAATGTGTTACATTACTTTTTGCCTTTTGCTTCATGAAACACTCTTTTATTCTATGTGTGTGTGGAAGACTGCACTGGATAGTGGGACATACTGCAACTACACTGTCCTTAAACATCTCTGCTGTGCTCTGTGCTGCCACAGTGTCACCTGGTCAGACCTGCGCCTAAGCAAGAAGTCCCTATCAGGAACTGGATCCTATCCTAAGAGGAGGGAAAGCAGGGTACTCTGGTGGCGTGAGTGGCAACCTCAATGCAACAGAGGTTTTGCTTTGTTCCCACACAGACACAGTTTGGTGCACAGAGTGTGGAAATTGCCACATGCCACTTACATTTTTAGGTCAAGCCTACCAGACAGCACAAGCTGTCTGTTTGCAAATGACCTATGGTCAGCTTACCATGAAACTTTGGGTGGGCTTAAAACCCTTGAATTGCTTACTGTTGTTTAGCTTTATTGTCCCTCTTTGCTTCTTATTCAATGGCTTGCCTTGTCTAACTTGTGTTTGTCCCTCCCCTGGAGCATATCCTCTTTTAATTAAGTCCTTCCACTGTTAACTTTTAAGGAACTACCTTTTTCTTTCTGTTTAAGCACTCCATGAAAGCGCATTTGTTTTCCAGCTGTTTCTCTTGTGTGCTCCAGTCCCCCCCCTTTCATGTTGCTGTCTCTTATTAATATGTTTATCCCCCTGCACCAATAGCTCCAATTTCTTTTTTCTTAAGCACTTCATGAGAGTGCATGTGTTTTACAGCTGTTTCTCTTGTGTACTCCTCTCCTCCCTCCCATTCAATGTTGCTGTTTCTCATTCATATGATTTTCTCCCGATGCTCTGAATCCTTCTATTTTCTTTTTGCTTAAGTACTCCATGTGTAGTCCGGCTGTTTCTGTTGTGTGTTTCTTTCTCTCTCTCCTCTCGATCAAAGTGCCTCTGCCCCTGCCATGTGATCTCTTTGTCATCGGTGTGCTCCTCTTCTCTCCTTACCCTGCACTCTGTGTAGCTGCCTCATCAATGTGCTTCAGTAAAGTTCTGTCCCTCTTGTGCTTCACCCCCGCCATCTGTGTTCTGCTTTCCAATTCCCCCTCCACACCTCCTCTGTCACCCTCCAGCAGTCCAACAGGTGCAGTTCATTTCTTTTTTAATTGGCGCTTTTGTTCTAAAACAAATCTTATTTTTTTTGTTTACTGATCTAAATGACATCCACCATCTAGGATCAGTAAATAAAAAATTAAAGCAAATCGTGTCAACGTCTTTCTGCTGGCACTCGTCAGTGGAATGACACAAATACCATTGCTCCTTTTATTTATATACTTATTTATAATTTTTTACATTTCTGGCTATGCTGCATGATATATATATTTGTATATTTTTTATTATGTTGCACTGAGTCACAACTCTGGACAGTACCACCAAAAGTAATTGGTTAAGCCAATAGGTCCCAAAGGGGAAACTTATTGGCTTTGCAAATGCTTATTTTAAAAGCAAGCACCTGAGGCAAGCATTGTGCAGCACCATCAGTAACAGTCAATGGCAGGAGACCTAGCAGCGGAGCTGCTAAGAATGCATGCACAGGTTGCATTTTTTTTAAAATGGCTGAATTTATAGGACAGAGGATGGAAAAGAAATTCAATGATTTGTATGAGTGACTAATCAATTAAATGTTTTCATGAGTTCTGAATTTATTTGCAAAAGACCTCTGCGACTGAGGTGAAGAGGTGGCACTTGTGGCGACGGAACTTCGGGGCATATTAGCAAGACCCACGTTAAAATTATCGCCGTTTTAGCGGCAGGAAACTGCCGCTAAAACGGCGATAATGGGCTTGCTAATATGCGTTATGGAATTCCAATAGAAGCCCAGGTTAGATGTGCAGGACATCTAACCTGGGCTTCTATTGGAATTCTATAACGCATATTAGCAAGCCCATTATCGCCGTTTTAGCGGCAGTTTCCTGCCGCTAAAACGGCGATAATTTTAACGTGGGTCTTGCTAATATGCCCCTTCATTTTATGCAATAAATCGGCCATCAATGAACTCTTGTAGAATTTTCGTGAATTAGGGAACAATGTTTGGACTTGACAAGTGTGACGATTCAGCTTAATTTGCTTATGTAGGGCGAACAAATTACAAGATACCACATCATTGATTGAGAAGTGAATTCCAATCACCAACCATTACTTTAGACTTTCCAGAATCTTCCTTTGTTTGATGGTGACTGCTTGGGTTTTGAGAGCTTTTGTTAAACCATTTACTGAATGACTCACATAATGAAAGGTCATGAAGTCTTTTTCGCCAGCTTAAGGCAAATCTTAAATGATGTGCTGTTTACGAAGGCAAAGGTGTCCTTATTTGGAGAATTTGTAGTAATGTATGCATGAGGGTGAAGAAGCCATCGTTCTGCAAAGAGCCAAAAGTAAGGCTTTTTTTCCGAGACAATTATGAGCAACCTGAATACAAATCCCCAAAGCCCATTCTGAGATGTTATGGCATGCCATGTAGAGCCCACATACAAAAGATAAAATGGAAATATTAATGTAAGTGCTGCTAGGTTTATGTTGCCTTTGTGCCAAAGGCTTTCTATTTTTAGAGTAATGTCTTGATGGGATTATATTTGCTTGAGACAGAAGCTGTGCTTCAAAAAACAGGATTAAATCTACAGAAGAGGAAAACCTTGCACACTCTTATCAGTCTTTGGCAGCACATTGTTGATATTAATTTAATTATAATCTAAACTCCTTACCTTTATTCCTACAATTGTTGTGTCCACGAGGGCATCCTAAACCTTTTCCAATATCGGTTTCAAAGCAAACATTGTACATTTTTGCTCTAATTAAATCTGAGCACTGCAATGAGGTAGAACCAAATGTCGAGAAAAAAAGTGGCGGCTGCAGCAAATCTAAAGTGGTGAGGCAGGGAGTGTTAGGGGAATAGTAATTGAAAAAAACGTACCTGTTGCTGACGCCGACACTGATGCTGCTAGCCGGCTCGGTGCTCCTCTCCTTCCGGCAATCACTGGGGCACAAAGCACAGTCTCCCCTCCCAATCCAGATGCTGCTCTAAAGCTATACCAAGCATGAGAGAAGCACCGGGATTGGCCTGAACGGGCCGGTTTGTTGCTCACTCAGGCACAGGGAACTTGTGCCATTCCTCCATCCGGCTGTGTAACACAGCTGGGTTTGAAAAATGTAAGTGCACATGTTGGTTTGACCGTCCTAAGACGCCCGGCCAACTCAACATGCGCGCTTCCAGTGCCCTTCACTCCTCCTCTCTGCCATGGCCCAGCCCCGCCCCACCCTAGACTCCATGGCTCAGTCAGTCAGTGGAAAACAAAATGATAATATTGTTTTATTATCATTTTATTTTTCATCGACTGACTCTGAGCAGTGGGGCGACGCTCCTCCACCATTACGGAGGAGCCACCCTGGACACAGGCCGTTTTCAGAGTTTTTTCTGTGTGTTAAATTCAGTATAAGTCATGCTGGTCATCTCTGGACTCATGGCTGGTGCTGGCTTGTGGTGCCAAATCACAAGAAAAAACAAAAAAATTGGCATTTTTCTAATAGCAACATAGTGCGCTCTGAACACCAAATTATTTTTCCTAGTGCGCAAAAATTCTTGCACCTTTCCTGTGAGAAATGGCACCAAAAAAAAACATGCATGTAGATGTAGCGCAATCAATTGCCCACAAACATGTACTGGCACAATATTTTGTTCTTTGTCTTGGCGCTGTGATGAAGCTGATTGAACTAATTCATCATAGCCTGTGAGCGTCCTGGTTTAATGCTAAAGAAGTATTGTATTTCTGTCAGCTAACTGCATTGATAGGGAACAACGGGGAATTACATAAAAATGGTAAAGAAAGCAAACAAGGTGTGAAATAATCACGTTCTGGAGTTATAAACATTGAGTCCCAGTCACAAAACGGTCCTTTACTCCTTTAGACTTGTGCCTCCTTTTTGAGTGAATTCCTCAGTTTCATTGAATTCACAGTAAATTTCAGGAGTACTCTTAGGACAATCCTACTTGTAGATTTCCAGGAATACCTGTCTGCCTACATATTTTTGAACGATAAAGTGTATAGGTGTATATTACAGCATGCGTGCATGGTATGCGCAATTGTAATTTACTTTTTTTCTGTTTCTCCACGAGGAAACAGTTTCCCTCGGGCGAAACCCCTTCTGTTTTACCTAATCAACTTTGGAGGTGTACACTCCCTGTTCCCACCTCTATCATTGTTTTATTCCTCCTCATGTCAGTGTAAATCTGTGACTGTCTCCAGGATGGGAAACTACCTGCAAATGTTTGTGAATACACACATACTTGAGAATTAGTCTGTGTCCTTTTGCAGTTGGATCCTCCAAACCTGTCTTTGTGATCTTTAGAGTGATTCATGGCCTCGCCTGGTGTATGAAGTGCTATTTTAATTAGGGGTGGGTGATAAATTTCACTCCACTGGATAATTTGGCGGAGTTTTGAGCACTCCGCGTTACGCATTTAATGCGGAGTTTCAGCTAAATTCTGCCAACAGTCGCGTGGTGGAGTTTTTTCTCACATGCGGCTCACCAACAGTCAGTTCGTGAGCGAGAATTGATTTCCTCTCATGCGATTTTCAAGCGCTAGGAGGGTACGCTACAAGATTTTCCCAACTCGGGCCGTCGCGACTGTTCGCGGTGAGAAAACTGCTGCTCGAGTAGAAAATCTAGTCGAGCGGCAGCAAAGAAGCACGCACCTCATGGTGCAGTTCGGGATGATTTTTCAGCATGGAACAAGCAGCGCAACGTGCTGGTTTCTGCCCGTTCGTGGAACTCCGCAGAACCTTGCAGAGTTTTCATGTGACTCCGTGGAATTTGATCGAAGTAAAACTTCGCAAGTTCTGCCCATGAGTTCCGTCCGCCGCTAATTTTAATACTACAATAGTATTTTCATGAGGAAATTCTATCATACTAAAGAATTTCCGTATAAGCAAATTATATTTACAATGTCTAAATCCGACCATTCATGAATCTATTAATAAAGAATAGTATTTGCTCCCATAAATGCTGTGTGTGTGCACCTAAGTTCCACATAAGTGCGGTAATGACTTTGTAAATGAGGCACCCGCAACCCAAATCTTAAGAAATGCTAAGTTTGTGCACCTAAGTTCCACATAAGTGCAGAATTTTTTGTTTTTGTTTTATAAAGCACGAACTCGACCCGACGGTATCAGAGCGCTTTACATGAGCACCAGTTGTGTTACAGATGGACATGTTCATTTTGCTAGGCACGGTGAGATTAACTGATTTGCCCAGAATAACAGGAAGTTGAGCGTCCCTGCCGAGACTCGAACCCAGTTACCCAGCTTCAAGGTCGACTGCTCTAGCCATTAGGCCACACCCTCTCCCGATCCTCTCTCCAAATAACTTTGTAAAGGAGGCACATGGAACCCAATTATTTAAAAAAATTTAATCTGCGATTGTAGGTTTACTCCAATGGTTTGGTGAAGATATGGAATTTTTGGGAAATTGCAGAGGTTTCCCAGATGAGTCCAGGAAAGCAGCAACATTTGTCAGTTTCCAGTACTACTGACACACGTTTGTGTCTCCAATAAGTGCAGTTGCATTTTGTAGCTTTTAATCTTCCCTAAAACCCCTTCCAGTTTTAGGTCTATTGCTTTCCCATGCCCACTCTGGAAACAGATTTACTTCTGCCCTTGAACAGACAAAATATGTTGCCAAGTAGATAAAGCATTCAGGAAATGTATAAGAATGTCCACAAACAAGCACGCTTGTGGGTGATCTCATACTACCAGAGCTTTTTTATGCACTAGTTCCCATTCCCCCTACCACCTCCCTGCCACCTCCGCTTTGTGGGATATGTGTTCACATAATAATCTATGTATGAGTTATTATTGAGTGTGAACTGTATTTTGTGAAAGGCTTTTGAGTATGTAAGACAAATGTATTGGGGAGAGGATTTGGCCTAACAGCTAGGGTGGTCGACCTCTAATCTGGGGAACCGTGTTCGAGTCTCAGTAATGACGCTGAACATACTGTGATTCTGGGCAAATCACTCAATCTCCCCGTGCCTAACAAAAAAAAATGAATGTGTCCTCGTGTAACGCAACTGGTGCTATGTAAAGCGCTCCGATACCCGATACCTTCGGGTCAAGTTCGCGCTATATAAAACTCCGTAAAATAAAAAAATTAAATAAAATGTACCTGTGCAAACAGCTTTGTAAATCCAGCAGTGGGGTATAGAAGGCCTGCAAAACCCCCCTTTATAAACTTCAGAGTGATTTAGAAACGTGTAGCCAGTTCACCTTTATTTGACACTGATGTTTTGCTTCTGCAGACAAAAGGTACATCAAATATCTGTTTGTATAGTAGTATAGAACTTGTCCAGATTTCCATATTTTGAATAATGTTGAATAACACAGTATTTTTAGTTGAACATAATTAATGTTTAATTGTGCTTAGTTAATTATTGGATTTGTAAACCACCTACACTATTGTAAGGCTGTGTCAGTGGAGGCCTGGTACCAGGGGTTCTGTCGGATACAGACATGAAAATTGTTAGTATGCCTACACGTCCCATGAGGAGGTGGAGAGGAAGTCAGTAGACATTTCTAGAGTCTGGAGAAGAGTGGAACAGATGTACATTCAAAGTTCTTCTGACTTTCAAGTGATATGAGTCTAAACGGAGAGCAGTCATCAGCCTTATTGTTTATGCATTGAACTTCAGGGAGGGACTGCAGCGTCATGGAAAATCACAATATGCTTCTAGTTTGCTGGTAGATAGTGTAACATAAGTCAATGAAGAACTTTGTGTTTCAAGCAGAGGGCTTTGCAGTCCAATTGATACTTGATCTCCAATAAGTGAAGGGACTTCATTTCCTCTGCCATGTCAAAGTGCATTAACCAGTTGTCAGTCATACTAGCTCTTTGAAGTTTGCAGACATTTTTACAAGGAGACCATTATTTATGCTGTTTCAGTAGTCATGGTGGGCATTATGATTACCTGGACAAAAATCAACCATTGGCGCAGGAGGGGCAGGGGGACAGTACCCATCATGATGCCTAGGTGGTAGAATACATTCTGCATAACTGCCTGCACAATTCATCTCCTCACCCGGACCTCGCATCTGCTGTGCAGGACTCTGCATCTTTTTGCAACTTGGACTAAGGTACTGTGTTCAGGGGTCCTAAGTGAGTCCCTGTCACCGGCCCGTGCTCTATCGCTGTTCGAACTTCTAACTTTGTAACGGTCTGGCACGACCAGATAACCACAGTTGGCTCTTTGTGTTTTTTGGCACTATTTTCACTTTTCAATTTGCATATCTCCAGTTCTACTGATTGAATTTTTGTCGTTTTGTCTTGATTTAGTTAGTAAATATCAATATATTTTTCTAATCTGGTGTGGGATTTTTCTTGTGCGGTGTTTTCATGTTATTACTGTTTGAATTGTTGCACAAATACTATACACATTGCCTCTAAGTTAAGCCTGCCTGCTTTTGTGCCAAGCTACCAGAGGTTGAGCACAGGTTAATTTAGGGTTTATTTGTGACTTCACACTGAGCAGGATTGTGGTTGCTGCTTGAGTAGGGTTTCACCCCCTCAACCAGTAACCCAATTTCTTATAATAAGTACTCAATAATGTCAGTGACAATGACATATGGAACTCTGGTAAGATAATAGTGGGCAATAAGTATATGAAAAGGTTCAGCTGTAGCATGCAGGGGGCTAGGACAGGTTTGAGCCATCTCTAGCTACTTACTCTATGCCTATACTGTCTTGAGGACAGTAGAGGAGGTTCTACTGTGGACTACTAAGTACTATCAGTAATCTAGCTTTAATTTGGTCTTTGGGAGAGATCAACTTTTCGTGCATGTTTCTGATGGTAGTTTCCAAGTGGAGGGGAACGGTTGGAGAATACTGATTCAAGAAACGTGGCACAGCAGAGAAGCACAGAGTTTATAGTGAACATTCTAAGCAATGAGGGTCTGTGCAGGATTTCTTCTGGATGAGGGATGCCTGTTGTGTTTTTCAAGGGTGTTAGACCTGTCGGTCTTAGGGTGGCCTTCTACCAAATGTTTTGCCTTACACCTCCATTTTGCCGGATCTTATTTTTGTAGGCCTTCAGACTCTTTCTCTGCTAACCAGTGCTAAAAGTGCATGTGCTCTCGCCATTAAACATGGTAACATTGGCTTACACCCAATTGGAACATTTAATTTACTTATAAGTCCATAGTACAGTGGTACTAAATGTACCCAGGGCCTCTAAAATAAAAACTACTAGTGGACCTGCAGCACTTATTTTGCCACCCACTTAAGTAGCCTTTTAAACATGTCCCAGACCTGCCATTGCATCCTGTATGTGCAGTTTAAATTGCCATTTCAACCTGTCAAAATAAACCATTTTCCAGGCCTAAACCTTCCATTAAATTACATGTCACCCCAAGAGTAGGCTCTAAACAGTCCATATTGCACGGTGTAGTATATTTAAAAAGTTGGGCATGTACTTTTAACTTTTACATGTCCTGGTAGTGAAAAACTCTTAAATTTGTTTATTGACTACTGCAAGGCCTACCCTCCCTATCGATAACATTGGGTTGCTTATTACATTTAATAAGTGATAACTTTTAATTGGGAGCAGGTAAGAATGTTGAGTTTGGTGTCTAAAATATTATAATTTAAAACCCTCTCTAATGTTAAAGTCAGGTTTTAAGTCACAATTCTGAAAATGCCACTTTTAGAAAGTTGACATTTTCTTGTCCCAAACATTTGGTGTTAGCAGTCTGTATACGGGGCCCCAGGACTAGGTGTAACTGGCAGTTGGTCTTTGTGTATTGATCCCAGACAGTAAGACATACAGATCACTGCACAACATTGGACCTGCATGCCTCAACAGCGGCCTTCACTTCCAACAACCCATCAGACAGCTGTGCTATGCCTCATTGTCCCTCGTGCACAATTCCCATGTCTGCAAATGCAGAACTGGAGGCCTTGCCTTTTCCCACATCACACCCAAAACATGGCATGCCCTCCCTTTACACATTAGGGCCTCCTCCTCGTTTCTTGAATTCCACAAGCAGCTGAAAACCTGGCTCTTCAACTAACCAAACACTGACTACACTCTTACTCCCCTACAGACCCACACTACACACTTGCTCCAGCACCTGAATACCCTATTGGATGGTAAGTTGCACTCTACAAATCAAGATTACAGAACATAACAGACAAAGGGAGAATAGGTTTTGGCAGGATAGGCCATCTCTGACTTGATGGGGAGAGGAGCTGTCACCTACCACATATCACAAAGTCTCATCCTGAGCATACTCACAAAAGGTTTCTTTTGTGCCCCCAGACAAGCTGAGACCAGGGCAGGGATGCAGGAAATTCCAAACATCTCTGGGAGCTGGAAACCTCTAGAACCTTCTCATACTTCAAAGCCGACACCAGGATTAAATATTGGACCCTTAGACCCAACTCTTCAGTAAACCTGTGGACCTGTGGAAGTCTCAGAAGGACTGCTGTGCTGCTCTGCTGCAAGGAGGACTGCTACTCTGCTTTCCTGCAACTCTGCTGCCCTGCTGCCTAAGTGAGAAGGACTGGACCTGCATCTTGAGCCCAGGAACACCAAAGTGACTCCAAGGGCTAATTGGCTGGCCTCATAATCAGAGCCTCAGGGACAGAAAACGTTCCTACCACTTTGAGCCCAGCATCTGGACTCTGTCTGCTGTGAGTCTTGCCCCCCAAGGGGTACCAGCTCAGTCCTGGACCCTTCGACGTAGACCTGAAGGTGCTCTGTCAGCCCAGCTATGGGCCTGGGGGCAGAACCGAGGCAGCGCAATGCATCTTCTTGCATCTGCATTGGAACTGCCTCTGAGTAATGCATCTTCGATGCAGGACATCGCATCGCAGCCACCAACTCTCAGAAAGATGCATCCTCAACACAGGATTTCGTATCACGAGATCCCCAGTTGTCCTTTGTGGGAACTGGTGCTTAGCGACGCACCATCAACGCGGGATCTAGCAATGCTCCACAACCAGGATTTAAGGGACTTTGTTCAGTGGGCCTAACTTGGTCCCTGTATCCAGCCCACACTCCATTGTTGTAGGCCTGAGCTTGTGACTTTGTTCCGGTCTTACATGACCAAATAACCACAGTTGGCACTTTGTGGTTCTAGGCACTATTTTTACTTAAATCTTTAAAATTGCATATCTCTGGTTTTACTGATTAGATTTTTGTTGGATTGGTCTCAAATAATTTACTGAATGTTTCTAAATTTGGTGTTGTTTTTTTGTTGCGTTATGTTTTCACTTTATTACTGTTTGTGTGCTGCATAAATACTTTACACTTTACCTCCATATTAAGCCTGACTGCCTTTGTGTCAAGCTACCGGAGGGTTAAGCACAGGTTAATTTGGGGCTCCTTGTGATCTCACCCTAACTGAAATTGTGGTTGCTGCTTAAGTGGGGTTTTATCCCCTCAACCAGTAAGCCAATTTCCAACAAAGGGCAACTCCATTTGGTTATGAATCACACATGAATTTATTGGTTAGAAGTACAAGGGTTTAATGCCTAGTTTGGTCACATTGATTTTGTATATATCTGTGGGGGAAGAGGAAGTGGTTTCTGTTGCAGCCAGCCCAGAGTATCTTGAGTGTTCTACCTTAAAGGCTGGCCATTTTTCCTTAAGGTACTCCCACCAATGTGGCTACCTCAGCATGTTTGTTTGTTTTTCAGAAGTAAACACCAGACGTGGGGAATTGTTTCTGAAAAAATATGCCTCACATGACATTCTCAGTCAGGAAAAACAGAAACTAAATCAGATGTTTTTTGACCAGCAGATCTGTGGTACATGGGCCCATTCAAAGGTTTCTAAAGGTGGAATTACCTGAGGCTTTGCCATCAAAATCCTGACATTTTCCCAATTATCAATGAGGTAGGGGACCTGCAGAATTGGTGAAGGACGAGCTCAGCAGACTTATGGCAGGACTCCCACTGTATTATACCTTAAATGGAGCCCTAGTTACTTTAGTCAGTACGACAGGTAAAAATCTGTGAAAGCTTGCTGATTTACTCAGGGGGATATTTGGAGTGTTATTTCCTTCAATTGCACTATACGCATTATTATAATTATGCATGAAAGTAGGTGTTCATAAATGTTCCTAATTTGATGTATCATATTTTCTTGTTTTACTACTGGTTTGTGTGAATGAAACATTATTATTACAGCCTAATTATGTAAGATCTCATCATGCCCAGAGTTTAGTTTTCAATGTCTGAAACCTATAAAATGAAAATGTGCCCTTTTTGGGAGGTGTGCCATATTTTTTGCTCACTTCCACAAAGGCAGACTCCACGTCAGACTGTCTATACTTAAACTTTTTTGACCTTCTGAACTGTGCAGACTCTGCACTGGTCAGCCTACTTGATTTATACTTACACTCAGTAGCAGCAGGTGTCAGGGAAAAGTGATGGGGCAGCGCGGGTAGGGGAGTTGGACAATAACAAAATAAAACAATGCAAAAAGAAAAAGAACTTACCTGCTGCCTCGCCGCTCTTATGCTCCTCTGGCTCCACTGCAGGACAGTCTGGGGCTCCCAGACTCCCCTACAGCCAATCAAGACGCTTCTGGCAGCATGAGAGAAGCACTGGGATTGGCCTGAGCGGGTTGGATTTGCAATCCCATGGGGCCTGGGAGCCTGCTGTCTACAATCTGGCAACGCAGATCGGGTTGGAGACATCTCAGTGCGCATGTTGGTTTGGCCATCCTAAGATGGGCGGCTAAACCCACATGCGCACTTGCAGCAGTGCCCAACACTCCTCCTCCATGCCTGTCATCATGATGGCTCTGTGAAGGAAAATAAAATGATAATAAACCTGTTTTATTATCATTTTATTTTTCCCAGGTTTGCATCTGCTGGCAGAGGGGTGACGCTCCTCTGCCATAATGGAGAATCCGCCCCTGCTTAGACTTTTCTTGCCTTCCGAACTGAACAGTTTCTATGTCATTCTGCTTGTTGATTATTCTTTGACGTTTGAAATGAGCAGATTTATGCCAATCCTCTTGCCTGTATTATCATTTGGTTCTGGCTATTTACTGACTTTCGAGGTTGAACTTATGTTGATTCCTCTCGCAATCTGGAATATTAGATGCTTTATTGATGCTGAGTTAACTTTGACTAACTAACTACTTTTTGCTTTTTGTTTGAATAAACCTTTATGGGTTTTACTTTTTGTCCTATGAGGGTTTTCTTAAATGGCACAGGGCTGCCGTCTATTGAGGCTCCCAATGCCCCTATCCTGAGTAACAACCGTTTTAATTTATTAGTTAAAAGCATTGACAGGATCATTTACAATGAAACACAATGGAAAGGGACATTCAGTGGCTGCAAAGTATTCAAGAAAAATAGATGGGCAGTGCTATCCAAATTTTATTTGCTTTCCCTCTGTTTCAATAATGTGCACACAACTATCAACGTGCTCTGCAATGCCACTAATTCACTTTTAGGATCACTTTTATCAGTTATGAATTATAATTGATATTGAACCCTTTTAAAATACATAGTGTTTAACTATTGATGGTGTGTGTGGTTTATGTCTTCTGTATGATTAATTCATTTCCTTTACAATGTATGTGTTCCCTGATGTAGGAAACTGCATTATTATTTGGGGTGGACAAGTGTCCACCTCAAGGGAAAAGGCCACCACCTCCTAGATGTCACACAAATTAAATAAGTTAGACCTGTGCTTAGTCCCTGGTAAATGACATGAGGCAGTCAGGCTTGAATCAAAGGCAATGTGTAAAGTATTTAAACAGAGCATTACCAGTAGAAAAAGGCACACAAACCACAATAAAATTCCACAACTACTGATTTTTTTAAAGATTTAAGTAAAAAGGTTTGAAAAAGTTTAAAATCCTAATCCAAAAACGAATTTGTCATTATTTATTTTGAATACAAAGTTATCTCCCTGCAGGACAAGTCTAAAATTGTAACCGCAGCCATGAAACTGCCAGTCACATACCTGCTGCAGGTTGGTTTCACTATGGCTATGGAGCTTTTGAGATTTTTGTTTGAAAAAGTTTGAAAGTCTAAAACAGAAGAAAACTTGTTTTTGCAGAGGTGCTTTCATGGGGATGACTCTGAAATTCAAGCTGATGCTGTGGAACTTCTGGTTGGATACTTTTACTTTTCTCAGTACTCAGTAGGTACCCTTGACACTGGAGCTCTAGAGAAAAAGTTTTCAAAGGTTTCCAAACTCTTTCCTGTGCACAAGCAACCAACGGAGTACAATTCTAAGCCCCCCAGGATTTCAGGGGGCACCTAGAAACTCTCATGGTGACAGGCCGAGGCCACCATTAAAGTCCAATGCCATTTGCCAGTGGTCAGCTGGACATTGTGTACCGGTAGCCACACAGGAGATCAGCTAACTGACCCTTGGCGTACACTTCTTTGTCCTTGTTATAATGGACAGCAGTTCCCGTCCTTCAGTGCTCTTCACAGGTCACAGACAGTAGGTCCAGCCCTCTTTTGTTATTCCACAGGTGCAGAAAGTATTCTGAGGAAGGCTGGGTGAGGGTCCAGCTTTGTAGGGTTCACCAGCCTATGGGTGGAAAAGACTCCTGGGCACTCCCTAACCAATGAGGTAAAAGTTCCTGGTGGCAACCCTACCCACCTTTTCAGTAGTTCATGTTTGCCTTACTGCAAAGAGGCCCAAAATTCCACATGCCAGGGCATTTTTAAGATGATGAAAGTCTTTGGTCACACTAAACTTGGGCTCTCAGGGTTGTGGGTGTGTAGATGCATGCACTATGATAATCCTCAGTGTCCTCCCACACCTGGCCCTACAATCAGGTCCAAAACTAGACACAGCAAACTAAGAGACAGATGCCTGGTAGGACAAAGGCAGGGTCCTGCAACATCTAGACAGGGGATACACAAGAATTATTCTGACATCCTGTACTCTCCCTTTCAAGGGCTCCAAAGTGTTAAAAGTGGCTCAAACAGACCGGTCAGGCAGGAGTTGACACTGTGGTGTCAAAAGGATGCTCATAGCCCCCACCCTGTATATTCTGCTTCGCTCAGAAGAGTCAACTCTGCCCATTCAGGTCAACCTATTTTTAGCTTCTGTGAGGAATTTCACACCTCTTCCCAGGCCGAGTACAAGCTTGCAGTGAAAAGGTAACTTTCTAAAAGTTACATTTCCCAGATATTTAAACTAAATCTGACTTTAGCATTGCATTGGATTTTTAATAAAACTAACAATAAGCCTTTGAATGGAGTCTGTAGCTGGTACAGATCAAAAGTTGTAGATAAAACTGTGTAATCTATACTTTGACTTTTCCTATGTGCCATCTATAGCCTGACCAGTGACAATGTTGGTTTTTGGGGGAACATGCCATTTCTAATGTCACATGTGTTTACTCCTAAATATTATGCACCCTGCCTAGTGATCAGCAAGGTGAGTTTTGGGGTGGCTTCTTTAATATTTAAAATCAGGTTTTCCTACCTTGTAAATAGGTGATTTTGACAGGTCTCTGCAGCAGGGTTCAAGCTACTACTGTCAGGCTACACAGGGTATGCCTGAAGCCATGTTTTCACTGCCACTGTATTGGATGGCACAAAAGGTGTTGCAGTCCACATGTGGCATTTAACTTGCCATGCCATCAGTGTACTCCTGCACCATATACTATGGCCTTAAAGCAATGTTAAATGTGCCATTAAGGTTGCAAGCCAATTTCAACATGTTTTAAAGGTCATAGCACATACACTGGGCACTGTATAAGAGTGTCCCAGTGTTAGAATGAGAAAGGTGAGTTTTTAAGCAAGATGAAAAACTGGGAGTGGCCATCCAAAAGTGGTCAATTTGCAACACCTAAATATTGACAAAAAAACATTTTGAAGTGTTATCCTGAAGGAACCTTTGTTTCTGTTGTGTTTACGGCTTGGTTTCTAGGGCTCCTGGGGTGACCCTGTTTTTACAGGCTTTTTTTGTAGTGTAAAGAGTACTGCCTTTTAAAGCACTTGGTATAGGAATCAGAAAGAAGGGAGTGGTTGAAAAGGATAAGAGTAAAGGAAGTCCTCTAAAGAGAAGAGCAGGACGTCTGATAAATTCAGGAGTAAAATGAGGAAACTGGGCTCAGGAAATATTAGCTATCTAAATTATTGCGATGGGGATTGAAGGTGTTTAGATTGGTGGATACACGTACGCGGGCCGAGGGACACATCTAAGCAGAATTTGGATAGTGATTGACAGAATGTTGCGGACGCTTGAGATGTGTGATCAGAGTGGTTGGCGTCTGAAGGGTTAAGTGGTGTAATTTAGTGTGCAAGATTTCTGGGAATTAAAACTAAGAGCAGGCATGAAACCCTGCCAATATTTTGACATGGCCATGTCGAGCGTGATCGTTAATGTTTTTAAGGCATCTTTGTATGACTCCAAGCGTTCACTGGTGCAAGATTTAGGTCATCTTTGAAGATGGACATCAATCTGTATTTTTGGGATGCTGATGATGGTTAGATACAGAAAGGAGTAAGTACGTTGTGGCAGGGAACCTGACTATATAACTATCCGCAGACAGCAATTTCGAAACACTTCCGAAGTACATATTTTTCTTTAACCTCAAACTTGAATTATACATTTTCCAAATCAAGCTATGTACGAAGTGGGGCCCATCTGCCATGACGTCCCTGTTTAATATTTAAATGTTTACAGTTATATGTGGCTGCAGAACATTGCCTGTTGGCAGGTGCTAGCTCCCTCAGCAATGTAAATAGAGTCACTCAGTGACATCTTCTACTATGTGGAAGCTACATTGTATCCTTTCAGAAGCTTTGATTAGTCTCTTCACTAATTAAAAAAAGTACAAATGTATCAAGAGACATAAGATTCTGGAAAACGTACACAAGCCCAGACCCTAAGCTGAAGTCAATTTGGAGGTAAAGAAAAGCAGAGTGAACCTACACTCTCCTGTAACGGGGGTATAATTACATTAAATACTTTATTTTGCTGCATTTGAAGCCAATTGCGTTTGAGAATAATATATATATATTATAAATATGTGGGGATGCCTTAGTCCACAGGCCTGGTGGCTTAGTGGACTAATGTGGCCGCTGTAGGGGCCTGTGTTTGTCCTCATGTTCACAGTTTCAAATCCTGGGGTCCACTTAGCTTTTCATCTTTCTGAGGTTGATAAAATGAATATCGTTGGATAGCAATAAACATCTGTTATTTAGTGCGAAGATACTCTTCTGCTATACATATATATATATAAAAATAAACACAGACATAAGAAGATGTCAATGTTCTCTATTTGAACACGTTTTTTTTTTAAAGTCAATATGAAGCGAGAAATGTTAAAAGGTTTAACTTTTTGCCTAATGTTAGTTGGCATTTCTTGTTTACTTCTCACCTTCACACCCCTCCATTAGCTGCACATCACAAAAGAAACGCCTGCCCTAATAAACTGAAGCATATTGTTAAGACTCTATACCTTCTTCTGGCCAATGGTATAGGCTGGAAGGTGCAGTTTGAATAGACATTATGTGATCTCAACTGAGAGAAAAACATAAAGGGACACGTTCTGCCCGGTCATTTGTAAAGAAAAACTGCAGCATCAGAACAAATATCGCTAAAATAATAAGAATGCCATCAGAAAGGCCACATCTGGCACCCAGTGGAAATGGAGTGTAGGAGGCAGCGTGCCCGAAATGAGTGAGCAATGGCAAGAAAATCCAGCAGGAATCCGGGTTTCCTGGACCTACATTGGACACCCTTAAAGTCGTGTTTTTTTTTTTTAGCTAATCAGCAAAACAAAACAAGCACCCAAAAATGATTGCAGATTTGTGAATTACTACTTTGAGCTCAAGCACAGTGTGATTTTTTAAAATTAAATATATTCTGCAACACGTAACATTTTGCGTAATTGAATCTTGTTACTACGTGAATTACATCATACTGTACTTTCTTCAAGGTCTGCAATTCACAGAGGTGATTCGAAGAAAAAGCACAGGGGAGTTAATGAATGAGCTCGAATAGCATTTAAAGAAGACTGGATCTTCTAAAGCTTGTTGGAAGCTTTTGTGACACCCTAAGGAATAATCTGAGCAAAGAGCTATGACATGTTGCAAACAAATGACTCATATTTACATATGTGCTCAGGAAAAAGAATACAACTTTGTATTGTATTGTAATTGTATTTATGTAGCGCTTACTACCCCTGACGAGGCGTTGAAGTGCTTTTCGGCGAGTAGCACGCTACTCCTGAACCCAAAAAGGATTAGTGGTGGATTAGTATAGTGAGATTTGAGTTAATTAGAGTGGTGGACATGTGAGTCTGTTAGTTGGATTGAAATGGATAATGGAGCGATAGAAGAGGGAAGAGTCTAAAAAGTGTTTATTGGGAGATCATAGTAGCAAGATGAGGTTTGGGATGAGTCACAGGAGGGATAGGTGAAGGAAGAATTTAGGAGGGTTATTTGGGAGATTATAGTATTAAAATTAGGTTTGGGGTGATCCAAGGAGAGATAGAGGAGAGGAGAGTCTAGAATGGGTTATTTTGAAGATCATAGCTGTAGAATGAGGTTTGGGATGAGTCAGAGAGTGGAGGTGGAGGATATATTGAGAGAGGTATAGGGTGAAATGTATGGTAGTGCATTGGAGAGAGTAAATTTTCTTTATAATAGGAGTAAAGTAATAAATATATAGATGCATGCCTACATATTATTATACATATTTACATCAATAAATAAACATATCTAGATACATACATATAATCAAATTAAATGTTTATATTCACAGGGATATGCTGTACATTTGTGTTTGAGTCTGGTGGTTATGTAGGAAAGAGCCAACTCTTGAGTAGTCTTCTGAATATAAGATTGTTATCTGTGGGACTTATGTTTAGGGGTGATGAATTCCTTAGTTTGGCTGCTTAAACAGAGAAATATGTGCCACCTATGTTTTTTTTCTCGTATGGTGGGATTTTGAGGCAAGGTGCCAATCTGGAGTGGAGGGTCCTTTCTAGAATGTATTTAGTGATTTTATTCCTAATGAAAAGTGGTCTTGTTCCATTCCATGTATTGCTTTGTGGGTGATACAAAGCAGCTTGAATGTGGATCTTTCGGCAACCGGTAACCAATCTAGGCCCCTCAAGCCAGGGGAGATGTAGGCTTGTGGCTTTACATGTAGGAGTAGTCTGGCAGCAGAGTTCTGAATCCGTTGTAGTCTTTTCATAGTTTTATTTTAAATACATAAGTTGTGTTTCCCACAGTATTCTTGCATCTAGTTTGGTAATATTGTTCCATGTAAGTAATTTCTGAATGGCGAGAATAAACAGGACAGTTGGTACATCAACTTGGATGTCAGTTGTTATTTTAAAAAACATTAGGGACACATGCATCAAGCATTTTTGCCTTCGCAAACAGGCCGATTGGCAGAGTCGGCCCATTTGCAAACGCAAAAAATGCTTTTTAGATGTAGCAAACCTATTGTGATTCGGTAACCTGTTACCGAATCGCAAAATGGGTTTGTGATTCGCTATTAGGAAGGGGGTGTCCCTTCCTAATACCGAATCGCATCGGTATGTAGGAATGTTTTGTGACCGAAATGCGGTCGCAAAACATTCGCATTTTACCACCTACTTTAAGTAGGTGGTAAGCCATTCGCAAATGGGAAGGGGTCCCCAGGGGACCACTTACCCTTTGTGACAAACACGCCCGCAAACACGCCATCGAACTCTGGGACCTTCTCGACTCAACCTCCCCAGACGTCGCATTCCTGACGGAGACCTGGCTGAATCCCGCTTCAGCCCCCGACATCGCCATTGCCATCCCGGACGGATACAAGATCACCCGCAGGGACCGCACCAACGGAGTCGGAGGAGGCATCGCCATCGTCCACAGGAACACCCTCAGAGTCTCAACCAACACCGACGACACCCTCAGCACCGCCGAACACATGCACTTCCAGATCCACACCGATCCCAACACCACCCTCAGAGGAACCCTCATCTACAGACCCCCGGACCCCGACCACAGTTCAGCGATTCCATCGCTGACTTCGTCAGCACACACGCCATCGCCTCCACGGACTACATCCTCCTCGGGGACCTGAACTTCCACCTCGAGAACAACAAGGACACCAACTCCACCACCCTGATCGACAACCTCGCCACCCTCGGACTCAGACAGCTCGTGACTACACCCACCCACGCCGCCGGCCACACGCTCGACTCCATCTTTTCCGCAAGCCCACACGTCTCCTTCAACCACACCTCCGAACCCCACTGGACTGACCACCACTGCATCCACTTCACCTACAGGAAGCCCACCACGCACCACCGCACCGAACAAATGCCTCGCCGCTGCTGGAGCAGAGTCACGGAAGACCAGCTAACCACAACCCTCGCCCTGAGCCCACCCGCCGAACCCTCCGACCCCGACACCGCCGCCCGCAACCTCAGACAGTGGATCGACGACTGCGCCAACACCCTCGCCCCGCTCAAGAATCCGCCCAACAGCCACACCAGCAAGAAAGCCACCTGGTTCACCGAAGACCTCCAGGCCTCCAAACGAACATGCCGAAAACTGGAGAAGATCTGGCTCCACGAACGGACAGCGGACAGCTACGCCGCCCACAAGAGCGCCACCCGCAGTCACCATCACCTCATCAGATCCGCCAAAAGGGCCTCACTCAAAGACCGCCTAGACAACAACGCACACAACAGCAAAGAGCTCTTCAACATCGTGAAGGAACTCTCCAACCCCAGCTCCAACACCAACGACATCCAGCCGTCGCGAGACCTGTGCGACTCACTGGCCACCTTCTTCCACCGCAAAATCGCCGACATCCACGACAGCTTCAACACCACGACCGCCCCGGCAACCACCGAGACCACTGCCCCCACAACCACCAACCGCCTGCTCTCCTGGACCAACATCAACGACGAGGACACCAGCGAGATCATGAACACCATCCACTCCGGTTCACCGCTAGACCCGTGCCCTCACCACATCTTCAACAAAGCCAGTACAGCCATCGCGCCCCATCTCCGGAAAATAATCAACATCTCCTTCGAGACAGCAACCTTCCCGGAAAGCTGGAAGCACGCCGAGATCACCGCCTTACTCAAGAAACCCAAGGCAGACCCCAAGGACCTCAAGAACTTCCGACCCATCTCTCTGCTCCCGTTCCCCGCGAAGGTCACCGAGAAAATCATCAACAAACAACTGACCCGCTACCTCGAGGAGAACAACATCCTGGACCCTTCCCAGTCCGGCTTCCGCAGCAACCACAGCACCGAAACCGCCCTCATCGCCGCCACCGATGACATCAGGACCCTGCTAGACAACGGAGAAACAGCAGCCCTCATCCTCCTGGACCTATCAGCCGCCTTCGACACGGTCTGCCACCACACACTACGAACACGCCTTCACGACGCCGGGATCCAAGAGAAGGCCCTGGACTGGACCACATCCTTCCTTTCCGGCAGAACACAAAGCGTCCGCCTCGCCCCCTTCCGATCCAAGGCCACCAAGATCATCTGCGGCGTACCCCAAGGCTCCTCCCTCAGCCCAACGCTGTTCAACATCTACATGGCACCCCTCGCCCACGTCGCCCGACAGCACAACCTCAACATCATCTCCTACGCCGACGACACCCAGCTGATCCTCTCCCTCACCAAAGACCCTCACACCGCCAAAGCCCACCTCCACGAAGGAATGAAGGCCGTCGCCGAATGGATGAGGACCAGCCGCCTGAAGCTGAACTCGGACAAGACGGAGGTCCTCATCCTTGGTTCCAACCCTTCAGCCTGGGACGACTCCTGGTGGCCAACATCACTGGGAACAGCCCCGCCACCCACCGACCACGTACGCAACCTAGGGGTCATCCTCGACCCCACCCTCTCCATGACTAAGCAGGTCAACGCCGTTTCCTCATCCTGCTTCAACATCCTCCGAATGCTCCGAGGGATCTTCAAGTGGATCCCCACAGAAACAAGAAAAACAGTCACCCAGGCCCTCGTCACCAGCAGGCTGGACTACGGAAACGCCCTCTACGCAGGAACGACGGCTAAGCTCCTGAGACGGCTGCAACGCATCCAGAACGCCTCTGCACGTCTTATCCTCGACATCCCCCGACGCAGCCACATCACACCCCACCTGAGAGACCTGCACTGGCTCCCTGTCAACAAGAGGATAACCTTCAAGCTCCTCACCCACGCACACAAAGCACTCCACAACTCCGGACCAGCCTACCTCAACAGACGACTCAGCTTCTACACCCCCACCCGCCAGCTCCGCTCGACCAGCCTCGCCCTCGCCACAGTCCCCCGCATCCGGAAAACGACCGCCGGCGGCAGATCCTTCTCCCACCTCGCCGCCAAGACCTGGAACACCCTCCCCACCAACCTCCGACAGACCCAAGACCTACTGGCCTTCAGAAGACTCCTCAAGACCTGGCTCTTCGATCAGTAGCAGCACCACCCCCTCTTCCCCCAGCGCCTTGAGACCCTCGCGGGTATGTAGTGCGCTTTATAAGTGACATGATTGATTGATTGATTGATTGAATGTTTGTTACGGTGTTTTTTAAAAGCAGGCAGTGGTCCCATGGACCACTGCCTACTCTTAAAAAATGAAAAGAAAACTTTAAACGGGCTGCTATACAAAAAAAAGATTGCTTTATTTAAAAGCTATCACAGACATGGTGGTCTGCTGACCCCAGCAGGCCACCATCCCTGTGATTTTTGCGATTCCTAAAGGGTCGCAAATTGCGACCTACCTCATTAATATTCAAGAGGTAGGTCATTTGCGATCCTCTAGGAATCTCAGAAAGTGTTCTACACACTTTCATGCATGCCGTTTTGTGATTTCCTAATTGCGAATCGCAAGGATTTGCAATTAGGAAATCACAAAACGGTTTCTTCATGCATCTGGCCCTTTCTCTTATCCCAAGGCATAAATAAAATGGAGGCACTTGTGGTGAGCTGCACTTTGCTGAGAAAAGCACCCAGAAGCTGTCCGTCTGCAGGACAATGAATGGAGGATAGAGAGTGAAAATGAGGAGAATGGATATTGCCACAAAATTTGAGACCCTTAAGCCCTCATTGGCACGAATCTCACTGATTGAAAGTACGGAAACCTCTTCCCCACTTACTTTGGGGCAATGAATTTAAAAAAGGATTTAAAAGACAGGAGGGTTTGCTCTACTGAGCTGCAGTCCAAGACGTGTAAGGGCCGATGTCCAACACAACCATACGCCCTTTTTCTTAGTGCATGAATCTGAAAAATGTGCATGAACCATAATTGACCAGTGACCCCTTGCTACAGCAATGATTCTTTTTTTTAGATCTCTGTCTTACACGAGAGCTAAAAAAACAAAGATGACAACGAAGTGCACAATAAGTTAAAAACAAATAATAGGCTAATAAAATTGTCAATCAGTACGAAAAGGAATGGAGGAGAGATAGTGAAATTGAGGAGACTGGATTAATGTATCACCTAATATGTGCCATTGACAGAAATCGCACTGATTGAATGTAAGGAAACCTCTTCCCCAGGGCACTGAAGTTGAAAGTGGGTTTAAGCGAAGGGTGCTTTTGCCTTTCTGATCTGCAGTCCAAGACATGACAGCGTCAGTGTCCAATAAAACCATTAGTGCGTGACTCGAAAGAATGCAAAAGAAAAATGGAACCTCAACTTACATGAGCAGCGGGAGGGTACTAATAACAAACAATAGAGTGGAAGGTGGGGTGGGTTGGAGAGAAAAAGTACCTCGTCCTAACTGCGATCAGCAGAAGAGCACATATAAATGTACCAATCAGTACTTGGTCTGTGCTCTAAAAGTCAGTCAAACATCTTTATTTTGGCTTATTTGCCATTAAAAACATGTAAAAACATCTCAAATATGAACATAAAACATAGATACATTTCAGCATATAAGACATTTTGAGGACATTAAAACACTAAAAATACTACATTTTAAAAAGATTTTAGAAATCTAAATCATCAATAACACTAAACGTACGTTAAAAGGTTACTTACTCATGACAATATCTGATCTGGATCACTTTTCTAATAAAATGTAAGCCTGTGAAACATGTGTCTGACGTGCTTAATTTTTGTAAAAATTCCATTTCTACCTGGTAATGCTTAATCTCGGCCTTGCGTAGCAAAGGTGCCAAAAATGTACTCCTCGGTCCTGAATATAATGGGCAAAATAGAATAAAGTGGCATGTGCTCTGTTTTGTAATGGTATTACAATGAAATTGTAGTAATTCCCGCTGCCAAACGCACTCTGTGGGAAAAGCTACTTGAAAATGGATTCACTTTAATCTAAAATGTGTTGAAAAAGGTGATATTTTACATTTTCAATCCAGCCCAAATACGGTTCAATGGATTTAACAGTTGAAATTTGCAAATAGTGCTGACTGTTTTCATATTTGAGACACCACTTAACCTCTCATCCAAACAATAATCTGCATGGCGAGATTTAACAATAGTTTTAGCATTAGGCGGAATGTTATTGGGGGACATAACCATTTCTTTTAGGCCCAATTTAAAGAAAACAGATTTTACATATATCAACCAAGGTTATCTTGTTCGCATTATCTAAGGATAAGCAGTCTGACATGCATGCTCTCACCACACTTGCCTCTGGGTTTTGCCAACACTTAATCCATAATGGGAGCAGTACAATTTTTATCTGGTCCCCTACATAGGGTAAACCCAACTCCTCATGGTATATGAAATTTGCAGAATGTTTTGAACTGCAAGCATCCTAAGTGTGAATCCATTTTTTATGTATTGGAGAGTGTTTACTTTGTGATATGCCCATACTCCCGCCCCGTATAAAGCTGCAGAGATGCCTTTGAATTTATACAAGACTATCATCTCCGCCAGATGTTTTTGTTTTAAGTTCCTTGCAAAACAGAAGATAGCCTCCACATTCCTTCCCATTTGTTGTGATTTCATGGTTAAGTGTGATTTCCATTTTAATGATGAGTTAAAAACAATTCCTAAATAACTAAAATCATTTATTCTTTTTAAAAGCATGCTGCCCATTCTAAAGTGCTTGAATTTTCTGTGTAATGGCCCACAGGTCATAGTATATGATTTTGTATAGTTCCCTTTCAGGTCCAAACCCTCCATTCACTCTGTGAAGTGATCTAATAATGTCTGCAGTGCATTCGGAATACGGCCAAGTAAAACTGCATCATCTGCATATAAAAGTATGGGCATAGAAAGGTCACTTTGCCACTGGATTCAAGCTAGCCTGGCTGATGAGGGCTGTTAGCCCGAAACCGGTCCCAGGATGCTTGTTTCCAGTCCAGGGAAGACATGGCTTGGCAATTCGGGCTGGACTGTTCCCATGAGGCACAGGGTCAAGACTGATTTGCATATAGCTGTGTCTGAGCTGGGGTGGCGAACGATGATGGATTCAACCCAGATCTGTGACTGGGGGTGAGTGTCTGAAAAGTTTCAGTGCTCCGTCCATCATCTCCTTCTGTTTCCTTTGTTCGCTTTAAGTTGGCAGGGTATGCCCAGATGTGGGTCCCTTGCTCACTTTGCCACTGGATTCAAGCTAGCCTGGCTGATGAGGGCTGTTAGCCCGAAACCGGTCCCAGGATGCTTGTTTCCGGTCCAGGGAAGTCATGGCTTGGCAGTTCGGGCTGGACTGTTCCCATGAGGCACAGGGTCAAGACTGATTTGCATATAGCTGTGTCTGAACTGGGGTGGCGAAGTGAGCTAAAGAACGATGATGAATTCAACCCAGATCTGTGACTGGGGGTGAATGTCTGAAAAGTTTCAGTGCTCCGTCCATCATCTCCTTGTGTTTCCATAGAAAGGTCCCCCATCTTTGGAACATCCACACCTATCTGTAATAAGTGCTCTGTAATACCATTAATGTAAACCAAAAACAGAAAAGGGGCTAAAATACACCCCTGTCTCAGACCTCTCAGGGTCTGTATTTGGGTTGATAATTCCCCTTGTGGACCATAACGAACTGGAACTTTATGCTCTATCAAAGGGTCTAAACAAAGAAGAAAGTGAAACCAGATGCGATGACTGGAAGCAATGACCAATCAGGATCAATGAAATAAGAGTGAGTATGAATCTTACCGATAGTAAGCAATAGGCGGACTCCAAGACCCTTTTATAATTTAAAAAAAAAAGATACAACAGATCTAGCAACAGCACAAGCGCTGTTTAGGGCGACACCTAAAGATAACTTGGGAAGAGCATTTGAAATACTTATTTGATTTTCATCTTTGGCTAGAACACGTGTGTTTTTAATAGTATTTTTAAATACGTTCAGGCCTACTCAGTTCAGACCTTAATTTCAAGAAGAGTGGCCTCTGATACCAACTATGAACTTGACTAGACCTGCTTATATTCTGGCATTTGTTATTGCTCCCACACCAGCCTGGGGTTCTCTTACCCATTTTTTACTAACAGCCGAAATGGTGGCTGTCCATGGAGGCCTAGCCTTTCCCTCTTTGGTGTAACAGTTGCAGCTTTACTGACTGGCTGG
This sequence comes from Calotriton arnoldi, assembly GCA_963921515.1. Classification (NCBI taxonomy): domain Eukaryota; kingdom Metazoa; phylum Chordata; class Amphibia; order Caudata; family Salamandridae; genus Calotriton; species Calotriton arnoldi. Next base: position 61,092 of record CAWUFW010019800.1, read on the forward strand.
CAGTCAGTCATATTGTCAACCAGTCAAAATTGAGTTTTCTTCTCATTGATCTTGCTCTTTTTTTCCTGAATGTGGAACTCGTACTATGTTTTAGCTTATTTCAGGTGGATGTTGGAGATGCTTTGTCCAACAAATTGATACCAGATGAGCTGCAGTGCACATTCAACAGCCGCGGTTTTGATAATGGGCATGTGTTGTATTATATCTAAGGATCGAATCGAGACTTCGAACTGTTATCATCACCCCTGATCAGTCGTATCTCTGAGGGACTGAAAATGGCACCATTTTCATAATGATTGTATAAATCAATAGGAGCGATAGTCACCACAGTGAAGTTATTTGTTTTGTATGAAAAAGCAACAAACATTTTAATTGCACCAATAACAAACACATAGGATTTGGGTTCACCCAGATGCTAATAGTTACACTAAGGTTTTTGTGGAACAATGTATTCATCCCTCTGGTTCAATGAAGGGTTTCCATCTATTGCTTAATGGGCAGAGAAGTATGAGACTGATGGTTTTAATTCTTAAGGTGCTCCGTGGTACTTATTTCTCACACTATTGTGCTTGATTTAATTCTTATGAGGCTCTGTGTGTACTTCCTTCCTCACACTGGTACTGTTTACAGCCTCATTGAAACAGGTTTTTGCAAAAAAAGAGAACTAGACCTTAGTTCACATTCGTGTTACTCCGTGGAAGGAACCCGTTACTCGATGTTACTTGTGAAGCTCATGTGTCCCTTAGTGAAAACAATAAACTACTAAACACGAATTTTCCGCACAACTTCAAGGTCATAGGCTGAATGAGAAATTTGGCAGTCAGCCTATCTTTAACTAGAGCAGGACTTTTGAAGCCCAATTGTGCTTATATTGCGCTAGGAACGATGCTTGGACATTATGGTACTCCACACCATCTCCCGCCCCCATAATCATAATAATCTGTTATATCCAGGGAATAAATCCTAGGAAAAATAGTGGTGGGACTAATTATCATATGCAATTCACCATGCTTCACAGGAAGTGACGTCACAATAAGTAATGCTTTCATAATATTCAATACTTGAAATTTAAAAAGGACTATTTTACAAAACAAAAATAAAATTTTGAAATCATGCAGAAATATGAATATAACAGTTTTTGGTTTGTTTTATTTTTTATAAATCATATTTCACTATACTAATTCACCACTAAACCTTTTGGGTTCCGGAATAGCGTGCTACTTGCCGAAAAAGCGATTCGACGCCTCGTCAGGGGTAGTAAGCGCTATATAAATGTAATTACAATACAATATGCAGATTTTCTGTATATTTGTGTATCGAACTCCAAAATGGAGGAAAGTGACGCTAATTTTAAATTGACATGTGTAACTTGGAATAACCTCTTTAAACTGTATTTAGAGAGTAAACAAAATGTGCTGGGTGTATTTTTTGAACAGTGAAACTTGATGTTAATGTTTATTTGCTTTCTACTGTTGTTCTTTATCCACTCTCAAAGCACAATGGGCTGCACATTTGTAGTTAGCTCATTAGGCAATTGAAGGCTTAATGGTGTGGAGTTCCCCCTTATGTCTCAGATAGGAGATTAAAAGATAACTCACAAATAAAGGGGATGCGACCAATGGGAAGGGGGGGGTTTAAAGATTATAGATAAGCAGTGTTTGTAAATGCAAGCAACTACAGTTCTAGGGCACACCCTGACACCTACTAGGCTTCTTTGAGCTTGGGTAAGGGGAACAAAGTCCTCTCTCTCAAAATAATGGTGGGGGTGGTGGGGGTTCGTCCACCTGCGTCCATCCCCCGACTTCTGCCCTGATTAAATCTCTTGCAACAAGTGGCAACTCTGCAATATTGTGATTTTGAGAAACTTGCATGGCGTGCAAAGGGGGTGCTTCTCCTATAAGATTCTTGGCATTCGTATGAGTACTAGCAATAGAGGGAATGTTGGCCTTTTATAAGAATACAGAGTATATGAGTCATGGTGCATGTGTAGAACAACGGTACTCGTGATTGTAGACTATATAGAAATATAGCAAACTGCACAATTATATCTTAAACCTGACTGTTTTTCATCAGCATTTTAGGTCCCAATATCCTACTGTGTCAGATCCCAGCAGTGCCTTCAAGCACCCCATGATTAATCATGTGCACATATTGTTTAGCGGTGAACGCAGTACATGTGAGCACCTGGTAATAACAGAGATGATCTGTTTCTCTTCACTTGGAGCCTGTGGAGACAGACTTCGTGGCTCCACCTATACTGATTATCATTGGATTCCTCAGCAATATTTTAAAACACCTCCAATCTGTTTCTATACTTTGTGGACATAGAATAATATCCATGAGTGTAGAGTAAAATGCAGAAAAAATATTTACACTGTGCATTATTGTACTAAACCCAAGACCTTTGAATGCCTATTGAGTTAACTTCCTTAAATTAAATATATTTAATTGAGATATAATATCTACTGTACACAGTTGCATGATGTGGTCAATACTAAAAGATGAGAACAGGCATACTGAATCGACAAAGTCAAAACAACCATCATCTCTTTTAGCTGAGCTGAGAGCAGGCATCACGTTTAACATTTAATTTACCTTTGAATGAACCATTCAACATTGGACATTGTGAACTCTACCCAGCATACACTGAGTGCAAATGTGACTAAACACAATCGTTTTTATAGTCTGCGCACAATGCAGAGGTAACCCAAACTTCTTTTTAGGTTTTGCCAGCACAGCGCTTGCTTGCAAAGTTTTTTTGTATTTAAAAAAAAATCTTAAAAGGGGCTTAGAATCCGCCCCCTTGCTTACCTGAACTTACAATTGGTTGAGTCCAACATCACTGCAATTTACTTGCTTCTCATTGGCCAGCACGTTGTCTGCTTTCACTTCCTGCTATACCAAAGGGGATGATGGACGGAGCGTTAGAGCAATCAAACACTCACCCCCAGTCAACTGATCTGGGTTTAATCCATCATCATTCTTTAGCTCACTCCACCACCCCAGTTCAGACATGGCCATATGCAAATCAGTATGACCCTGTGCCTCATGTGAACAGTCCAGCCCGAACTGCCAAGCCATGTCTTCCCTGGACCGGAAACAAGCATCCTGGGACCGGTTTCGGGTTCAAAACCCTCATCAGCCAGGCTATCTTGAATCCAGTGGCAAAGTGAGCAAGGGACCCACGTCTGGGCATACCCTGCCAACTTAGGGCGAACAAAGCGATACCAAAGGGGATGATGGACGGAGCGTTAGAGCAAATCAAACACTCACCCCCAGTCAACTGATCTGGGTTTAATCCATCATCATTCTTTAGCTCACTCCACCACCCCAGTTCAGACATGGCCATATGCAAATCAGTATGACCCTGTGCCTCATGGGAACAGTCCAGCCCGAACTGCCAAGCCATGTCTTCCCTGTACCGGAAACAAGCATCCTGGGACCGGTTTCGGGTTCAAAACCCTCATCAGCCAGGCTATCTTGAATCCAGTGGCAAAGTGAGCAAGGGACCCACGTCTGGGCATACCCTGCCAACTTAGGGCGAACAAAGCGATACCAAAGGGGATGATGGACGGAGCGTTAGAGCAAATCAAACACTCACCCCCAGTCAACTGATCTGGGTTTAATCCATCATCATTCTTTAGCTCACTCCACCACCCCAGTTCAGACATGGCCATATGCAAATCAGTATGACCCTGTGCCTCATGGGAACAGTCCAGCCCGAACTGCCAAGCCATGTCTTCCCTGGACCGGAAACAAGCATCCTGGGACCGGTTTCGGGTTCAAAACACTCATCAGCCAGGCTATCTTGAATCCAGTGGCAAAGTGAGCAAGGGACCCACGTCTGGGCATACCCTGCCAACTTAGGGCGAACAAAGCGATACCAAAGGGGATAATGGACGGAGCGTTAGAGCAAATCAAACACTCACCCCCAGTCAACTGATCTGGGTTTAATCCATCATCATTCTTTAGCTCGCTCCACCACCCCAGTTCAGACATGGCCATATGCAAATCAGTATGACCCTGTGCCTCATGGGAACAATCCAGCCCAAACTGCCAAGCCATGTCTTCCCTGGACCGGAAACAAGCATCCTGGGACCGGTTTCGGGTTCAAAACACTCATCAGCCAGGCTATCTTGAATCCAGTGGCAAAGTGAGCAAGGGACCCACGTCTGGGCATACCCTGCCAACTTAGGGCGAACAAAGCGATACCAAAGGGGATGATGGACGGAGCGTTAGAGCAAATCAAACACTCACCCCCAGTCAACTGATCTGGGTTTAATCCATCATCATTCTTTAGCTCGCTCCACCACCCCAGTTCAGACATGGCCATATGCAAATCAGTATGACCCTGTGCCTCATGGGAACAGTCCAGCCCGAACTGCCAAGCCATGTCTTCCCTGGACCGGAAACAAGCATCCTGGGACCGGACATGGCCATATGCAAATCAGTATGACCCTGTGCCTCATGGGAACAGTCCAGCCCGAACTGCCAAGCCATGTCTTCCCTGGACCGGAAACAAGCATCCTGGGACCGGTTTCGGGTTCAAAACCCTCATCAGCCAGGCTATCTTGAATCCAGTGGCAAAGTGAGCAAGGGACCCACGTCTGGGCATACCCTGCCAACTTAGGGCGAACAAAGCGATACCAAAGGGGATGATGGACGGAGCGTTAGAGCAAATCAAACACTCACCCCCAGTCAACTGATCTGGGTTTAATCCATCATCATTCTTTAGCTCACTCCACCACCCCAGTTCAGACATGGCCATATGCAAATCAGTATGACCCTGTGCCTCATGGGAACAGTCCAGCCCGAACTGCCAAGCCATGTCTTCCCTGGACCGGAAACAAGCATCCTGGGACCGGTTTCGGGTTCAAAACCCTCATCAGCCAGGCTATCTTGAATCCAGTGGCAAAGTGAGCAAGGGACCCACGTCTGTGCATACCCTGCCAACTTAGGGCGAACAAAGCGATACCAAAGGGGATGATGGACGGAGCGTTAGAGCAAATCAAACACTCACCCCCAGTCAACTGATCTGGGTTTAATCCATCATCATTCTTTAGCTCACTCCACCACCCCAGTTCAGACATGGCCATATGCAAATCAGTATGACCCTGTGCCTCATGGGAACAGTCCAGCCCGAACTGCCAAGCCATGTCTTCCCTGGACCGGAAACAAGCATCCTGGGACCGGTTTCGGGTTCAAAACCCTCATCAGCCAGGCTATCTTGAATCCAGTGGCAAAGTGAGCAAGGGACCCACGTCTGGGCATACCCTGCCAACTTAGGGCGAACAAAGCGATACCAAAGGGGATGATGGACGGAGCGTTAGAGCAAATCAAACACTCACCCCCAGTCAACTGATCTGGGTTTAATCCATCATCATTCTTTAGCTCACTCCACCACCCCAGTTCAGACATGGCCATATGCAAATCAGTATGACCCTGTGCCTCATTGGAACAGTTCAGCCCGAACTGCCAAGCCATGTCTTCCTGGACCGGAAACAAGCATCCTGGGACCGGTTTCGGGTTCAAAACCCTCATCAGCCAGGCTATCTTGAATCCAGTGGCAAAGTGAGCAAGGGACCCACGTCTGGGCATACCCTGCCAACTTAGGGCGAACAAAGCGATACCAAAGGGGATGATGGACGGAGCGTTAGAGCAAATCAAACACTCACCCCCAGTCAACTGATCTGGATTTAATCCATCATCATTCTTTAGCTCACTCCACCACCCCAGTTCAGACATGGCCATATGCAAATCAGTATGACCCTGTGCCTCATGGGAACAGTCCAGCCCGAACTGCCAAGCCATGTCTTCCCTGGACCTGAAACAAGCATCCTGGGACCGGTTTCGGGTTCAAAACCCTCATCAGCCAGGCTATCTTGAATCCAGTGGCAAAGTGAGCAAGGGACCCACGTCTGGGCATACCCTGCCAACTTAGGGCGAACAAAGCGATACCAAAGGGGATGATGGACGGAGCGTTAGAGCAAATCAAACACTCACCCCCAGTCAACTGATCTGGGTTTAATCCATCATCATTCTTTAGCTCACTCCACCACCCCAGTTCAGACATGGCCATATGCAAATCAGTATGACCCTGTGCCTCATGGGAACAGTCCAGCCCGAACTGCCAAGCAATGTCTTCCCTGGAACGGAAACAAGCATCCTGGGACCGGTTTCGGGTTCAAAACCCTCATCAGTCAGGCTATCTTGAATCCAGTGGCAAAGTGAGCAAGGGACCCACGTCTGGGCATACCCTGCCAACTTAGGGCGAACAAAGCGATACCAAAGGGGATGATGGACGGAGCGTTAGAGCAAATCAAACACTCACCCCCAGTCAACTGATCTGGGTTTAATCCATCATCATTCTTTAGCTCACTCCACCACCCCAGTTCAGACATGGCCATATGCAAATCAGTATGACCCTGTGCCTCATGGGAACAGTCCAGCACGAACTGCCAAGCCATGTCTTCCCTGGACCGGAAACAAGCATCCTGGGACCGGTTTCGGGTTCAAAACCCTCATCAGCCAGGCTATCTTGAATCCAGTGGCAAAGTGAGCAAGGGACCCACGTCTGGGCATACCCTGCCAACTCAGGGCGAACAAAGCGATACTCAAAGGGGATGATGGACGGAGCGTTAGAGCAAATCAAACACTCACCCCCAGTCAACTGATCTGGGTTTAATCCATCATCATTCTTTAGCTCACTCCACCACCCCAGTTCAGACATGGCCATATGCAAATCAGTATGACCCTGTGCCTCATGGGAACAGTCCAGCCCGAACTGCCAAGCCATGTCTTCCCTGGACCGGAAACAAGCATCCTGGGACCGGTTTCGGGTTCAAAACCCTCATCAGCCAGGCTATCTTGAATCCAGTGGCAAAGTGAGCAAGGGACCCACGTCTGGGCATACCCTGCCAACTTAGGGCAAACAAAGCGATACTCAAAGGGGATGATGGACGGAGCGTTAGAGCAAATCAAACACTCACCCCCAGTCAACTGATCTGGGTTTAATCCATCATCATTCTTTAGCTCACTCCACCACCCCAGTTCAGACATGGCCATATGCAAATCAGTATGACCCTGTGCCTCATGGGAACAGTCCAGCCCGAACTGCCAAGCCATGTCTTCCCTGGACCGGAAACAAGCATCCTGGGACCGGTTTCGGGTTCAAAACCCTCATCAGCCAGGCTATCTTGAATCCAGTGGCAAAGTGAGCAAGGGACCCACGTCTGGGCATACCCTGCCAACTTAGGGCGAACAAAGCGATACCAAAGGGGATGATGGATGGAGCGTTAGAGCAAATCAAACACTCACCCCCAGTCAACTGATCTGGGTTTAATCCATCATCATTCTTTAGCTCACTCCACCACCCCAGTTCAGACATGGCCATATGCAAATCAGTATGACCCTGTGCCTCATGGGAACAGTCCAGCCCGAACTGCCAAGCCATGTCTTCCCTGGACCGGAAACAAGCATCCTGGGACCGGTTTCGGGTTCAAAACCCTCATCAGCCAGGCTATCTTGAATCCAGTGGCAAAGTGAGCAAGGGACCCACGTCTGGGCATACCCTGCCAACTTAGGGCGAACAAAGCGATACCAAAGGGGATGATGGACGGAGCGTTAGAGCAAATCAAACACTCACCCCCAGTCAACTGATCTGGGTTTAATCCATCATCATTCTTTAGCTCACTCCACCACCCCAGTTCAGACATGGCCATATGCAAATCAGTATGACCCTGTGCCTCATGGGAACAGTCCAGCCCGAACTGCCAAGACATGTCTTCCCTGGACCTGAAACAAGCATCCTGGGACCGGTTTCGGGTTCAAAACCCTCATCAGCCAGGCGATCTTGAATCCAGTGGCAAAGTGAGCAAGGGACCCACGTCTGGGCATACCCTGCCAACTTAGGGCGAACAAAGCGATACTCAAAGGGGATGATGGATGGAGCGTTAGAGCAAATCAAACACTCACCCCCAGTCAACTGATCTGGGTTTAATCCATCATCATTCTTTAGCTCACTCCACCACCCCAGTTCAGACATGGCCATATGCAAATCAGTATGACCCTGTGCCTCATGGGAACAGTCCAGCCCGAACTGCCAAGCCATGTCTTCCCTGGACCGGAAACAAGCATCCTGGGACCGGTTTCGGGTTCAAAACCCTCATCAGCCAGGCTATCTTGAATCCAGTGGCAAAGTGAGCAAGGGACCCACGTCTGGGCATACCCTGCCAACTTAGGGCGAACAAAGCGATACTAAAGGGGATGATGGACGGAGCGTTAGAGCAAATCAAACACTCACCCCCAGTCAACTGATCTGGGTTTAATCCATCATCATTCTTTAGCTCACTCCACCACCCCAGTTCAGACATGGCCATATGCAAATCAGTATGACCCTGTGCCTCATGGGAACAGTCCAGCCCGAACTGCCAAGCCATGTCTTCCCTGGACCTGAAACAAGCATCCTGGGACCGGTTTCGGGTTCAAAACCCTCATCAGCCAGGCTATCTTGAATCCAGTGGCAAAGTGAGCAAGGGACCCACGTCTGGGCATACCCTGCCAACTTAGGGCGAACAAAGCGATACCAAAGGGGATGATGGACGGAGCGTTAGAGCAAATCAAACACTCACCCCCAGTCAACTGATCTGGGTTTAATCCATCATCATTCTTTAGCTCACTCCACCACCCCAGTTCAGACATGGCCATATGCAAATCAGTATGACCCTGTGCCTCATGGGAACAGTCCAGCCCGAACTGCCAAGCAATGTCTTCCCTGGAACGGAAACAAGCATCCTGGGACCGGTTTCGGGTTCAAAACCCTCATCAGTCAGGCTATCTTGAATTCAGTGGCAAAGTGAGCAAGGGACCCACGTCTGGGCATACCCTGCCAACTTAGGGCGAACAAAGCGATACCAAAGGGGATGATGGACGGAGCGTTAGAGCAAATCAAACACTCACCCCCAGTCAACTGATCTGGGTTTAATCCATCATCATTCTTTAGCTCACTCCACCACCCCAGTTCAGACATGGCCATATGCAAATCAGTATGACCCTGTGCCTCATGGGAACAGTCCAGCACGAACTGCCAAGCCATGTCTTCCCTGGACCGGAAACAAGCATCCTGGGACCGGTTTCGGGTTCAAAACCCTCATCAGCCAGGCTATCTTGAATCCAGTGGCAAAGTGAGCAAGGGACCCACGTCTGGGCATACCCTGCCAACTTAGGGCGAACAAAGCGATACCAAAGGGGATGATGGACGGAGCGTTAGAGCAAATCAAACACTCACCCCCAGTCAACTGATCTGGGTTTAATCCATCATCATTCTTTAGCTCACTCCACCACCCCAGTTCAGACATGGCCATATGCAAATCAGTATGACCCTGTGCCTCATGGGAACAGTCCAGCCCGAACTGCCAAGCCATGTCTTCCCTGGACCGGAAACCAGCATCCTGGGACCGGTTTCGGGTTCAAAACCCTCATCAGCCAGGCTATCTTGAATCCAGTGGCAAAGTGAGCAAGGGACCCACGTCTGGGCATACCCTGCCAACTTAGGGCAAACAAAGCGATACCAAAGGGGATGATGGACGGAGCGTTAGAGCAAATCAAACACTCACCCCCAGTCAACTGATCTGGGTTTAATCCATCATCATTCTTTAGCTCACTCCACCACCCCAGTTCAGACATGGCCATATGCAAATCAGTATGACCCTGTGCCTCATGGGAACAGTCCAGCCCGAACTGCCAAGCCATGTCTTCCCTGGACCGGAAACAAGCATCCTGGGACCGGTTTCGGGTTCAAAACCCTCATCAGCCAGGCTATCTTGAATCCAGTGGCAAAGTGAGCAAGGGACCCACGTCTGGGCATACCCTGCCAACTTAGGGCGAACAAAGCGATACCAAAGGGGATGATGGACGGAGCGTTAGAGCAAATCAAACACTCACCCCCAGTCAACTGATCTGGGTTTAATCCATCATCATTCTTTAGCTCACTCCACCACCCCAGTTCAGACATGGCCATATGCAAATCAGTATGACCCTGTGCCTCATGGGAACAGTCCAGCCCGAACTGCCAAGCCATGTCTTCCCTGGACCGGAAACAAGCATCCTGGGACCGGTTTCGGGTTCAAAACCCTCATCAGCCAGGCTATCTTGAATCCAGTGGCAAAGTGAGCAAGGGACCCACGTCTGGGCATACCCTGCCAACTTAGGGCGAACAAAGCGATACCAAAGGGGATGATGGACGGAGCGTTAGAGCAAATCAATCACTCACCCCCAGTCAACTGATCTGGGTTTAATCCATCATCATTCTTTAGCTCACTCCACCACCCCAGTTCAGACATGGCCATATGCAAATCAGTATGACCCTGTGCCTCATGGGAACAGTCCAGCCCGAACTGCCAAGCCATGTCTTCCCTTGACCGGAAACAAGCATCCTGGGACCGGTTTCGGGTTCAAAACCCTCATCAGCCAGGCTATCTTGAATCCAGTGGCAAAGTGAGCAAGGGACCCACGTCTGGGCATACCCTGCCAACTTAGGGCGAACAAAGCGATACCAAAGGGGATGATGGACGGAGCGTTAGAGCAAATCAAACACTCACCCCCAGTCAACTGATCTGGGTTTAATCCATCATCATTCCTGCTAAGCTTTGCCGTCCATGCCGTTGTGTGGAGCCTGGACCAAGTACAGCTTCCGCTCACTGTCCACTGGCTACTGGCCAGTGTCCTTCCACTGGCTACTCACTCTGGAGGTACTTTTTTATTTTTTTAACCAACGAACACTCAATATGAGTGCATCTGCAGGCTGTCTCGCTCCTCCCGTGGTCTTGCAGTCTTTTCCCAGCTCACACCTTCGCTGCTTCTCCCCTTGCGCTTGTTTGCTGTCCTCCTGCCCCTCCACTTAATTTTTTTCGTACCCACACATTCTGCATTCCAGTTAGTGGCTTGCCCGTCCCTCCCACCACCTCACTCCCGTCACTACTAGACCCTTCTCTGCTTGCTCATCCATACTTTTCTTTTTAGCGTTGCATTGCAGTTCGTGGCTTGCCCGTCCCTCCCACCACCTCACTTCTGTCGCTGCATGCCTGCCAAGCTCCTTAAGCATTTCTATTTCTGTACACAGCAAGGCAGTTCCCCTCATGTCTGATATCATTGACTGTTTATTGTCCAAATCCGGCTTGTTCCCCCTTGTCAACAGCACTTTGCCCCACTAGTGACCTAACTGGCATCTACACATTCCCTGTTTATTCTCTTGATGAAACATCAGGTTTTTGCTCATAACTCATTGGGTAGCCTCAGCTGATTTCCATGCTATTTAGATGGCTCTCTTGACGATTAATAGTGCCAAGTCTAAAAATATTGTCTGCTTTTCTTGTTTTGACATTGAATTAGTTCATTGGAAGAAAGCACATACTACAAAACCCAGAATGCATTGTGGTGACATAAAAGCTCAAATTGCACTCTCAGCAGATTGGATTAACTTCTCTTTTTCACTATTCATATAATTTTGCTTATTCAGCACCCTAAAGAGATCTAAATGTGTAGTGTAGTTCTTCACAAAACCTTTTGATAAATAGTGACACTAGTTGCTGTGCAGTGGAAGCCCCTTTGCAAAGTGAGACTGGTCACCTTTCTGTTGCTTATTGCCATATTTAGGTATTAAACTGGTACTAATGAAGTGCGACCAACGCCTAAACAGTGTTACCAAGTTTAAAAATGACAAAATAATGAAGTAATACTATTTCAAAATATGCTTCATTATGCTGCATAAATTAGCGTTTTCTCGCTGCATATTTTACTCAATACTGCAGCATAAATTGGCCCTCTCCTGATGCATAATTCCAGTGGCCTCAACAATACCTTAGGTCCTAAATGATAATAGGCGGAACGTATTGGCTTTGCCCATGCTTGTTGAGGTTACTTCCTCATAGGAACCACGCAAATGTAAAATAGGATAGAGGAAGAAAATCATATCTTGGGGATTAGCAAACACAACTAGAGAGATCAGCTATGTTCACCTGTCTCTCAGGCTAGACTTAAATCCTAGTAATACTGAAATTAACTTTGCACATTGTCAATAAGTACACATTGGTGTACCTTTGACCATGCAGCTGTAAGTCAGTCGGACTACTGTATTTTCCCCAGGTCACCAGTTTAGCAGCATTTAGCAGCATTTTGAATTTCATCTAGGTAACTGCTTCTTAATTTGGTGTGTGTAAAATTTATATAATTTCCTTTTGTATAATTATGCGAAAGTTCTGGAAAATTACACATAACTATGCCAACCGCACACCCAGAATTTAGCGCTATTTCTTTAGTGTGAAATGCATTCTTGCATCCATTTTGGATTTCATTCTGTTAGCTTATGTTCTTTCCATGCTCCAATAGTAGGATTTTTCCTTGAATGGGAAGAAAATTATGTGGCATAACTGGTTAACGTCAAGCATTTTGCATACAAAGTGTAATGTGAAATGACAGAAATGATCTGAGCTTATGTCAGCGTAACGAAAATTCTGCTCAGACCTACTCTTAACCTTTTCTTCAATGCAGAAAGCCATGCACCAATGTTAGGACACAGTACCAAGGATTCATACACTGTCAGGCAGTATAGGGGCCCCATCTTAGGACACAATTGTATTTAAACGGATGGATGCAGTTGGCCTATGAGCAACCTTTCTGCACAATTATCAGACATAACATCTGCCAGAGCATAAAGATAAATAGGTGCATTACCACTATATCCCATTTTACCAGTCTTACAACCCTGTGAGAGGACCTCTCAGTCTGGCAAAGGAGGGCTGGGAGCAAGCTCCTAGGGTGGCACCCCAGAATGTGGTCTACTATATGCTGGCACTCCATAACCAGATGAAGTGCTTCTGGAAGCAAGCGCAGGAAAATCTAGAAGTCAGCCAGAAGCATATGAAATGGTGGCATGACCAGAACACAACTCTGCTCAAGTTTCAGCCTCGCCAAAAAGTGTGGGTTATGTAACCTGTAGAGCCCCGGGCCCTACAAGATCACTGGTCTGGACCTTATGAGGTGAAGGAGCGCAAGAATGATGTCACCTACCTGTTGGACCTCAAGACACCTAGTAGCCCTTTAAGGGTCCTGTATATCAATCTCCCACTTTGAGAGGTCTGAGTTGACCATGCTCCTTGTCACAGATGATGGGGTGGAAGAAGAGAGTGAACCTCTCCTGACCTCCTTTCTTCCAAGGAGCAGGATGGGTCAGTGGAGGTTGTCAGTCTCTCCCCTACAGTGACCCTAGAGCAACAGAGAGACTGCTGTCAGTTGCTGGGGCAGTTTGCATCTTTATTCTCCCTTACCCCAGGGCTCACTGCATGGTGTACACATGGTGTTGACACTGGGGACAGCATGCCTGTGAAGAGTAAAATCTACAGGCTATCTGATAAGTTAAGACCCAACATTAAGAATGAGTTCTCCAAGATGCTGGAGGATGCTGGAGTTAGTAGTTAGAGCCCTTAATCAGCCCTTGGTCCAGCCCAGTGGTGTTGGTCCACAAGGCTGGCCCTTCAGGTGTCACTGCTGAACTTAGGTTCTGTGTGGGCTACCGTGTGCTGAATGCAGCCACCAAACCTGATGCACATCCCATTTCCAGAGCTGATTAGCTCATAGATCGGCTAGGAGCTGCTAAGTTCCTTAGCACATTTGATTTAACATCTGGATACTGGCATATTGCCTTGACCAAGGGAACCAAAGAGAGGTTTGTGTTATCTACCCCAGAAGGGCACTTCCAGTTCAGGAGGATGCCCTTTGGGTTGAAGAATGCCCCTGCCACCTTCCAGAGAATGGTCAACCAGCTCCTGGCAGGGTTGGAGAACTTTAGTGCCCCCTATCTAGATGACATTGTGGTCTCCAGTTCTAGCTGAGAGGCCCACCCGTGCACTTCAGAGAAGTGCTTCAGGATCTGCATAAGGCAGGCCTGACTATCAAGGACATTGAGTGCCAGATATGGCAGGGTTCAGTGGTCTACGTGGGTCACCAAGTGGGAGGAGGCAAGGTGCAGCCCCTCCGGGCCAAGATTGAAACCATTCTGGCTTGGTAACCCCCCAAGACTCAGACAGAGGTGAGGGCCTTCTTAGAGCTCACCGGCTACTACAGGAGATTTGTCAAAGGGTATGACACCATTGTTGCACCCTTGACAGAGCTGATTTCGAGGAAATAGCCACGTCCGGCAATCTGGACAGAGGTGTGCCAGAACGCTTTTGAAAACCCTGAGGCAGGTCATGTGTACAGCACCCGTGCTCAATGTCCCTGACTTCTCCCAAGAATTTATTGTGCAGACAGATGTCTAAGAGCATGGCATAGGGGTTGTGCTGTCACAGCTGAATGAAGAGGGCCCGGATCAGTCTTTAGCCTTCATCTAGTTCCCTGGGAACAGAGGTGGAGTGCAATAGAGAGGGAAGCCTCTGTAGTAGTCTGGGCGCTGAGGAATCTGAGACCATACCTGTTTGGTGCTCGCTTCTGGGTTCAAATTGACCACAGACCCATCAGATAGTAATGCAGATGAGGGGGGGATCATCTCAAACTGTTGAGGTGGTCTATCTCCCTACAGGGAATGGACTTAATGGTGGATCACCGTCCTAGAACTGACCACACCAGTGCTGATGGTCTCTCCAGGTTCTTCTGCCTTAGTGAAGTGAACTCCCCAGAGGTTGGGTAGTTCGCCCCACATGGTAGCCCTGGCATCCTTGTTGTGGTGTCCCACTAACGTTTTGCCTTCAGACTGCCTGTTTCTTGCTGAGTTCGTTTTTGCTGGCCTTAGGACTCTGTGCACTTTACCACTGCTAACCAGTGCTAAAGTGCTTGTGCTCTCTGCTCAAAACATGGTAACATTGGCTTATACGTAATTGGCATATTTCATTTACTTATAACCCCTAGTAAAGTGCCTAGGGCCTGTAAATTAAATGCTACTAGTGGGCCTGCAGCATTGATGTTGCCACCCACTTAAGTAGCCCTTTAAACATGTCTCAGGCCTGCCATTGCAGAACCTGTGTTCAGTTTTAATCTGCCATGTCGACCTGGCAAATTAAACCATTTGCCAAGCCAAAATCTTCCTTTTTTAATACATATAATTCACCCCTAAGGTAGGCCCACGACTGCCCACTGGGAAGGGTGCAATGTATTTAAAAATCAGGGCATGTACTTTTTAGTTTTACATGTCCTAATAGTGAAAAACTCTTAAATTCAGTTTTTGCTACTGCAAGACCTATCTCTCTCATAGGTGGAGTTGCCTTGTTCCATTTTATAAGTGTAATTTCTAAATGGGAAGAGATAACTGCTTTATATTTGGTGTCTTGGAAACCTAATTCAAAATCTTAACTTATGGTGAAGTATTTTAAATTACAATTTGGAAAATGTCAACTTTAAAAAAGTTGGCATTTTATTGCCTTAGCCATTTGGTGCCTACGTCTCTCGTCACATGACTGGGTGTAGTTGACAGTTTGAGCTTTATGTAATCCTCCTAGACAGCCACAGACAATGGGAGCTTACTTGTGACTGGATAGGATGTCATTGGCAGGATGCAAGGGAGGATCTGGGTCCAGCCTCACTTACACCTGTGTCCTGTCTTCACACAAAGGGCTGCATACTCCCTGTAGTTTGTCTGGAGCCAGGGAAGGGAAGACAGGGCATCTGTGCACTTCAAAGGCATGTCTCCAGAAGCTTCTTCCCACTTCAAAGGTATAACTGTGTATAAAAAAGGGACCTCAGACACCACCACTTAAGTACACCTAAGCCTCAGGGACATAACAGGCTTCGAACAACCTTGTAACCGCAGCTGGACTCTACCATCTGTGAGCCTACCCTGCCAATTGGTGCCACCCCTTGGAAGTGGACTTATGGTGCTTTACCTGCCTCTGTGGATCCAGCGGAACCCATGCATCTCCTCTGCTGCATGGCGCAACCCTGAGCAGATCAACCCATTGCTGCTACTGCGTGGATTGGACCCGTTGCAAAGACCTGCATCGCAGCTGCTACCTGCAGCACCTGTAGAGCCACCACTGCGTGACGCATCCTCTGTGCAAATCCTCTCATCCCTCGTTGATTGGAGCCTGGACGTCGTACTCCGCTTCACAGTCTCACAGTTCTTTGGAACCGAAGCATCGCCTTGACTGCACGCCGCATCCTTGACATCGAACTTTGCATCGCAAGCCCTGTTGACAGGATCCTCGATGACGTAGCAGGCCCTCGCATCGCAGCCATGTCACATCTCAGAACCGATGTGTTTCAGCTGCGCAACACAACTTTGATGTGAATCCTAGCAATCCTTTGCACACCAAGATTTCAGGTACTTTATTCAGCAGGCCTAACTGGGTTACTGTACCCGGCCCACGCTCCCACCATGCACTGCTTATGACCTTACATATGACATCACTCATGATGTTCTATGACATCATTTATGACATCAGTGATTACATCTCAAATGACATCATTGATGGCATCACTGATGACATCCTCCAATGTGCGTGCTAGTTTGTTTTATAGTTTACATAGTGGTGGGTAGCTGTCATATTACTTTTCTACTTAATTTTGTACAGCTTGGATTCAGCTAATGCGTGTAAGTGTTTACAAAATGCATGTGTTCCTAATGCACCTTAGCTGTGGAGAGGTATTGAAGACATTATACATTTTTTTATTCAAAAGTAACTCTGTGTGCAAGCAACAGTTGACTTGTGTTCATTATGCTTCAGACAAGTTTTTTGGTTTTACAGAAAAAGTTTCCTAAAGGAGAATTCTACTTAGAGCCTGATTATGAGTTTGGCAGTGCTGGAGCGGGACTGTCATGCCGCAGCCCCGTTTCCGCATCCCCAAACCCGTGTGCACACCACCTGCCAGATTACTACTTTTTTAGTCACTGGCGGGTGGTTCTAAGGCGTTCCCACCGTAGTGTCTATGAAATAGGCACTGCAATGGAAATGTCAAAGGCAGTACCTGCATGGCATGGACTGGTGCAGTCCATGCGGTGCAGGTACTGGGGTGCATGCACACAGGGGGGAACAACATGAGCCCCGCTGCATGCACCCCATGGCCCAGAGGCCCAGAGGCTTTGTTTCCTTTCCACTAGGGTTTTCATGAAGGAGATAGCAATGATGAAATAGAGGAAATTATAGCAAGAGAGGAAATTCATAATATGCTTGGCAGGACCGCGGTGCTCTCGCCAACCATATTGCAGCCTCAAGACCGCCGCACCACCGTCTAGGATCTCTTTTCCCTGGCAAGTGCGGCAGTGCAATGGAGGTCCGACCGCCCTACTTGTAATGGGGCGGTCGGACTGCCTGTGGCTGATTCACCACTGCCACGCCCCATGAGTCTAGTGGTCCTCGAACCGCCAGACTCGTAATCAGGCCATATGGAGATGCAAACTTTTGTAAGCTGCCTTGGGTTTTAGAGAGAATCCTGCCATCATGATAATTTATACTTAACACAGAAAACTATGTGTGCCAGAAACTATGATAGGCATGTATGCCAGTTTTGCTAGATTAGATGAACTATCTGTGAAGTTTTCACCACAGTGTGAAGGGAGCAGCTAGTATGTTTTTTAGCACCTTCAGACTGTGGTTATTTTTAGCAAATCGTGTTTTTTTTTTATTACAACTGTTGCATAAAGTGTACACTGTTCTTAGTAGATGTATTTAATACTCTGTGGTGCATTTCTCATTAGAGTTTCACTTTCTGCAAACAGTGTGATACAGAGTAAACTCTCTTCATAGAGAAAAAACAGTTTACAGTACCTACTTTTCAGCTCATATCACCTTCATTTCTCAATGAAGGCTTGGTGAGTGTCAAGGGTTTATACAGATAAATGCTGTCCATGGAAGGGAATTTGTTTTTGAACTGGCTTTCACTATTTTGGATTTCTGCCAACAATTGTATATATTAAACACTGCAGTCAATGAGTGTTTCTTTTATATATGTGGTCGATTGCTAATTTGAACTGTAAAGTTTATGCTGGACACTCAATGTTGAATATAATGCTTGTTTTCAACATCTGAGTTGTTTGTGTGCTGGCAGTAGTAATGGGTGATTTTCTCCTGAGCTATTTGGTATTTACTGTCAGCCCTCTAATATTATACTAATTTATAGAGCAATATGTGTGAAAGTGAAGTTTGGATGTTGTTTCAGTGATGTCATCAATGATGTCATTTGAAATGTCATCAGTGGTGTCATAAATGATGTCATAGAACACATCACGAGTAGTGATGTCATATGTGAGGTCATAAGCAGTGCATGGCGGGGGCGCGAGTTGTAGTTAGCGCTCATAACTATAACTGGTGAATAATTTCTGTGTTTTTTTTAGTTCAAAACGCTAATGTTGTCACCTAGAAATTCACTTAACTATAATGTTACTTTAACCTTTGTTTTTTCAGTGAATTTATAAGTTTTTTAAAAAGCGAAAACAAATATTTTTATTAAACCTAACTATAACGTTACTTTAATATTTGTTTAAAAGTAATTTCTTTTTATAATATATGTTGTGTTGGGGCCATGGCCAAGATGATGGCGGGAGCAGTCGCATAATAGCGAGCTTCGTCCAGAGCCACATTTATCCTGGCCCACGAGGTATTTGGGACTCGCCTCGCTGCCACGGACACCTCTTGGACTGACAGCTCACCTGGGACCGCTCACAGAGGACGAGAATGACGGTGTGCGCTTGCTGCTGCACCGAAGAAAGTGAGCCTGATCGGCGGTGCAGGACTCCAGAAGCGCGACGGGTGAACTACTGGAGGACCCACAACCTCACGGTACTACGCGCTATGCTGACCTGCGAGGGGATGCGCCCCAGAGTGTGGGGGTCACCGCCAGGAAGATTCGGCCATCAGGTGGGTTGCCGCAACTGCAGTGATGAGTCTGCCACTCCTCCCTCCCCTTTGATAGGGTGATCGCTGCCGCCTCTGCACCTTATTTTCTCCCGAACCGCTCAACCTCATCACATGGGCGATTCTATTGGAGCATGTACACTGGGCAGAGGACACAGATTGGACTTACGGGCCCACACCAACGCTTGAGGCCTGGATGTTTGAAGAGAGGGGTCATGGCTAGTTGTCGTGAAGCGACCCACTCTCCCCTTCATCTCCTACACCTACAACCACAGAGACCTAGGCCTAGTAGGCCACCCTTTCCACAGGGCAGGTCCCGGACCCCCAGAGAATCTGAGTTACCACTGCCCCGGTGCTGGCTTGTGACGGCTGCTGGGGGCTCCCATTGACTACCCGAGCCCCGGAGAAGCTGCTACGACAGGGAGTGCCCCTCGCTGGTACATTAGAGGTCCTTGTTGATGAACAATAATGCCCCTCATATGATGGGGGTCGTTCCACACTGTTGTACTAACACAGAAGGCCTGTGGGCCACAAAGACGAGTCCCACTGATTTGCTCCTCCTGTACTCTTTTTGTTGATGTTTTTCCTGGATCCCTCCTTGGGGAGAGAGCAATCATACTGAACCCTACTCACACTGATGAATGGATTACAATTGGGCTGCTGCATAACAGGTGAGGGTGTACTGTCCCAGGGGAAGCACTCATAGGGAGTGTGATCGTTTAACGTTTGAGCGCCTTTGTGGGGATGGACACGAGAGGCCTGACTTTGTGTAGTATTGTCACGAGGAGAAGGGGGACACTGTGTGCACCCTCCAGCGCAACGATCTCAGCACCCTTGATGTCATGATGGTGCACCCTAAGGGCTCCAAAACAGACTCTCTCTCTGTCCAAAGTGGGGACAACCCCGGCAGGTATGCCCCTCAATACTGACCACGTGTTACAGGACACTAACGCAAAATTTTCAGAGGTTCTTGTTTCCATGCAGGGCTTGCAGGTGACCCTGGAACCAAAATTGGACACTTTAATTATCAACATGAATCTCATGCTTGAGGAAGATAACAAACAAAGCAAGAGTGTCCGCGCATGATGCGACTATAACGGAGATGCAGCCTGTTTTATCAGACACACAGACTTAATTTTTGGCCCTGCTGCAAGAGGTGGATGGCCTGAAACACACAGCCAAGGACGAAGAGGGAAGATCGCACTGAAATAACATTCATTTGGTGGTGGGCCTTCCCGAGAAGCTCAAGGGGCCGAGCACGGATCTTTACCTGGAACAATGGCTTAAGCAAACCGTCCTAGTGAGCATAACATACACCTTCTTTTCAGTAGAACAGGCACATCGGGTACCGGCCCAACCACTCACCTCCCGGAGCACACCCACCCCAGTGGTAGCGTGTCTCTTCAACTACTGAGACAGGGATAACATCCTACAGATAGCTCGCACCAAAGGCCCATGGCATGTAGAGAAGCAGACAGTCACAATATTCCCGGACTATAGGGCTGACATACAAAAACGTAGGGCTTCCTACTACACAGTGAAGCTTAAACTTCGTCAGCTACGGATCAATTACGTGTTGATTTACCCAGCTAAACCTCGAGTCTTGGATGGTGATAAAGCCATTCTTTTCCAGTCTGTCCATGAGGCCAGGGACTGGTTGGAATCCAAAGGGGAGCATCCTCCATCAGATCTGATGACGGATAGACTAACGGCTTGCAAACTTGATTGCTGCACTCAGCAGATGTGAGATAAAGGCAATTATCCTTTAAGCTTACTGGACGCTACGGGGGAGTCCCAGCGTGTATTTTGGCAATGGATTAGAAGGAAGATTGATTCATCTAAATAGCAAAAATAGACCCAACCCTGAGGAAGTCCATGTTGGACGAAACACGTTGGCTGGGCTGATGGATGCATTCTCGCACTTGACTGAGAATAAAGAAAAATTGAATACAAGAATTTTCAAGACTACCTTCTCTATACTTTTCTGGAGTTGTGTGGATTCAAAGATATTGATTGTACTTTACAGTTGAATTGTATAGATCTGTATTCTCCTTGACATTACTTCTTTCATTGGCAGAGGAATACATTTTCTCTTACATGTGACTTCTAAGCGGTGGGGTCACGTTAAGTTGAGCATCATCGAGTACTATATAGATTGAAGACAACTATACTTGTGCAGCCGACATTTGCCTACACTGCTGACAACATAACTTTATTCCTCCATCAGATCACAAGGATGCTAAGGAGGGTTGGCACTGGTCAGCCGGTAAGTACCGCTCCTGCCCTTGCTTGGACCAGGCAGCAAAAGAGAGAGCACAAGTGTGTGCTGCACTGGTTTGGGTGGGGCCCCCTGGCTCTGGCATGGGCGCTGGGGCTTTGGACATTTCAGAGACACAATCCATGAGTGGCTCTGTACCGGACAACCTCCCGTAGACACTACGAGAGGAACCTGAGGTCACCCCAATGACTGCCGATCTCCTCTGATGATTCTGTTGTAAGTATATCCTTTTCTTCACTGTGTAAAAGACCACTGTCATGATTGTCTCAGATCCAACAGGGATCTCCCTGATGTACAATGGCAGTGGGATAGGGGGCAACTTTGATTGGTTGAGGGTCTACCGGACATACTGGTTGATCTTTGCTGGGACAAACTATGGTGGCCACATTTTACCCCAAATAGTCTGCAGGACTATTTCACAGTTTGTTTTACACACTTTGTGGGGTTTATTGCCTGCTGCTGCACCATTGCGCAGCAACCTGGGAGGGGAGTTTGAAGTACTGTTGGGGTTTGGGAACGTGTGTGTGTGGCTATGGGTGTTGGCGTTTTTTCTCTGGCTCCTACAATTGGAACTAACCTACAATTTTACATTACCTTTTCCATGGCAGTGCAGGAATATTGGTTCATTACATGGAATGTGAGAGGTATGGGCTCATAACTCAAGCGACACAAGATTTACGCTTACCTGCGGAGGCTCAGGGGCCACTTTGCATGTCTCCAGTAGACACACCTTACATCACTAGAAATTAATAAATTGGGTAGACAGTGGTGTGGTGGGGTGGGGTATGTGGTACAATATACTGTAGTTATGCAAGGGGGGTACTGGTGTGGGTGGCTCCCGGGTGCCCTTTACACTGTCACACACTAAGATAGATCCAGATGTTTGCTATACAGTAGTGAGGGGGGACTCTTGATGGGATACCCTTAACACTCGTGACAGTTTATTATCCGACTAGGGGGCAAGTAGTCTTCTATTTGACTCTGACACCCATCCTGCTGATGGATCCAGTGACACGCACACTTTGCTGCGGGGATTACAACAGGGTTTTCAACCTAGCATTAGATAGATTCACACCCCCTTCCAGGGGTGCACCCCTGCTCCGTCTCACAACACCTGAACAGTTGGGCACATGATCTCCATGTGGGGGAACTTTGGTGCAGACAGGGAGTGCCCCCATTACTCAATGGTACACAAGCTACATTCTACACTGGATATGGTCTTTGCACCATTGGCGTCGATTACAAAGTGCACACGAGCGGAGTATCTGTGCAGGATCCTCTTGGATCACAATCCCTTACTGATCTTGCTTAGGTGGGGTAGGTCCAGACCGAATATTCCCACTTGGCACCTACACACTGCTGCCTTGGCTGACTCAGGTCTCAGTTCCCAGATCAGTGAAGCCATAGATCACTAATTCGAGGGGACAGCATATTTTTTTTTTAGAGTTTTATATAGCGCGAACTAGACCCGAAACATCGGGTATCAGAGCGCTTTACATGAGCACCAGTTTCATTACAGATGGACACATTCATTTTTGTTAGGCACAAGAGATTAAGGGCCAGATGCATCAAAGGGTTTTGCCCATTCTGTGTCTATGGAAAAATGTGTTCATGCATATGGCCCTGAGTAATTTGCCCAGAATCACAGGATGTTGAGCGTATAACCCGGTTCCCCAGCTTCAAGGTCGACCGCTCAAGCCGTATGGCTACATCCTCTCCCCTTCGACCAAGGCATTGGATGCCTTGGTCGAATGGGATGCATTTAAAGGTTGTTTTACGAGGATTGCGCATGAAAACAGCTTATGGTGTATGAAAGGGGTTGAGTGAAGACGTGACCACTGTGGAAGACTGCCTGGGAGAGCTAGAGAGAGCATGTTTGACAGATCACAGTCAACATGCAGCCCTGGCGGCCTTGCAAAAGGGATATAGGCAATTAGTGGGTAGGTTATCTAACTTTGACTACAGAAGTTTACACACAACAGCAACACGAACATGAGGATACTGCAGGTCACTTACTGGCATGGTTGTTACGCTCAGAGTCCCCCAGATACCTGATTGCTGCGCTCCGACTTTAGAAGGGGCAGGTGGTGAATACCCAGGAGGGCATCAATAGTGTATTTGAAGATTTTTATAGAGGTTTTTTAGGGAGCCCTCCATGGTAAACTCAGATGAACTTTCTGCATACTTAGCATGATCAATCTCCTCCAGCGGCAGGAGCTAGATAGCCCAGTTACATTGAAAGAAGTGCAGGAACCGATAGCTCATATAGCTCGAGGGAAGGTAGTAGGCATTGATGGTTTCCCAGTTAAATTTTATGCACTCTACCATGCTCAACTGGCCACTCTCCTTCAGAAAGTGTATGAGAGTGTGATGGCAAATGGGCCCTAACCGGCTTCCATGAGGGAAGCAGTGATTGTGATCGAAACATGGATGGGTGTGACATCCTATCTCCCCCTGTCTCTTCTAAACCTTGATTACAAGGTTCTTGAGAAAATCCTGGCCAATTATTTGACCACAGTGGTCCCCTCCATTGTACACTCTGATCAAAATGGTTTTATACCCAGGCGCAACACCTTCATTAACTTACGGCGATTATTCCCTGTTATGGTTTGGATGAGACGCACTGAGACGGAGGGTTGGGCCGCCTCTTTCGATATTGAAAAAGCATTTGACACCGTGGGATGGCCTTACCTAATGGTGGTCCTGGTACACATTAACCCTGGGTGGTGAACTCCGCTCCGTTCGCAGAGTTTGCTGAGTTTTCGGCAGTCCGCCGTGTACAGAGCATGCAGAGTTCCCAAAAACTCGGCTCGCGCTCATCAACATCAAGTTGCCGAGTGCAAATGAGGAAAATCCACCTCCAGGTGAAATTTTTCCGTGCTCGCACTTGCCAAGGTCTAGACGAGATTTCTCAACGCGGGTGGTCGGAATTCTCAATTGCGAGTGGTCGGGCAGATCTCGACCACTCGCATTGAGAAACCTTCCGTTCGCGTTGAGAAAATCTACTCGAGTAGCAGAAAGGGAGCTGCGGCCTTTTGCGCTGCTTATGGTGCCGTTCACGATGATTTTACAGCGTGGGACAAACACAACCGGCGCTCAAAATCACCGCGAACGTCATGACCCTAATGCACTCTGCCGCTTGTAGAACTCTGCTTAGCACAGTGGAATTTTTTTGTCACATTCTGCATATTAGATCTCCGCGAACTCAGCCCAGGCTTAGTACACATGGCTTTGGACCTCATTCCTCCGCAGGATGTGCACAGGGGACCCATTTCCAGTGACTTGGGGTACACGACAGGGCTGTGCCCTCTCGCCATTGTTTTTCGCTCTGGCGATAGAACCCCTGGTGTGCATGCTATGAGACTGTGTGCCTCACTGGGATTTGTGGTGCTTGGACACCCCCAAATTAAATCCATTTATGCAGACGATGAGTAGATTTACTTGAGGGCGGATCATACTGTGTTACCGGAGGTCATGGCAATGTTGACCACATTCGGGTCCATGTCAGACCTTCGTGTTAATTGGGATAAGTCCTGCTTGTTCCCGCTGATACCTATTCTTGAGGACACCGAGATACATTGCCAGGCATGGCACTGACTTGGCGGTTTGACTCCATTAAATATTTGGGAGTGCAGATTTACTACGGCGCACAGGAAGTTTAGGGAAGGCAATGTCTGCTGTGTGCTGTTTCCTCCCCTTTTGGACCAGACTACCTTTGTCTCCCATGGGCAGGATCGCCATTGCCAAAATGTTGGTTCTGTCGCGCTTCTTATATTTCTTGGCTGCCCTTCCATTGGTTATTCGAAGAACTTTTTATACAGATCTATGGGGCGTTCTGACAAACTTGTTTGGGGAGACGACAAACAATGCGTAGCTCTTAATAAGTTATTTGCCCCTCAAGATGAAGGGGGCTTTGGTGCCCCTGACTACGAATAATATTATGCTACAGTTCAATTGCAGTAGCCGATGCGGTGGCTTGCCAGTGCACCAACACTCAAACATGCGGGTATCCTAGATGAGCTAGCGGGGCGATCACTGTTATACTTGCTCTTAGACACTGCCCCCTCAGGATATGTTTAGTGTATTGCTACATATGGCTTTATAAATGTAAAGGCGATATGTGTGTGATGGTTGACAACACACGTCATATGCACCCAGCCTCTCAATTTAGGTGCTACTGGAATGTGCAGGCTTGAGGGCTACACACTAAGTCCGTGACTGGGAGGAAACCGGAATTACGACCTGGTCAGATGTGGTATCAGAAGAGGGATTCTGTGCCTTCGACGCTTTGGCCCTAAAGTATGAACAGTTCTTACTATACTCAGTCCTACGGGGTGTGATACAGAAGACTTGGGGGTCTGACCGGGAGCAGCATCCTCTGGGGTCACCGCTGGAGGTAGCCCTGACAGGGGGGAATGCCACCCAGGCTATCACGCATCTTTACTCCATGTTGAGGAGCAGACGCGCTGGGGAATGTGCAAAACTATGGGTAGTTGGAAATTGGCACGTGGAAGTGATATTACAGATAAATTGTGGGACCGGTGTCTTCAATTGGTCAAACAGGTAACTCACAATGCGTGGTTTCTCCTCATTCAATTGCAATACCTACACCATGCATACATCACTTCACAAAAGATTAGCAAAATGTTCTGGTGGGCACCTAACATCTTGTCCAAGATGCAGGTCAATTGACGCAGATTTCCTTCACATGGTGAGGTCGTGTGCAATGATATGCCCCTTCTGGGAACAGGTGACATGAACGGTGTTGGAGGTGAAAAGTTGTCTGTTTCCGCCAGACCCGCTTCAGTGTTTGCTTGACTTAGGGCATATCACTAAGAAAACCAAGGGTCTGCTGATATTCAGATATCTGGCACTGATCTTAGCTAACGATGCATCACCATGGCTTGGACATCAGCTACGGCACGCATACATACATGGGTTGGGGGGGTGGAGTTTGTTTTTCTATTTTTCCCATTGGTATAGTTCATATTAAAATGTAAATACTCCTGTGGCAATTATTGAAATGTTTTAAAAAGACACACTATTGGGCTCCTGTTGGCAAGTGTTACGTATTATCCTGGTTGGGCACTTCAGTCCTTCTGAGAGTTGGGTATTGACGGGGGAAGTGACTCCAATACACAACTATCTGGCTGTAATCTGGACACATACGATTGAAATGTATCCAACTTCCTTCCTCACAGGCAAAGTGGAGTTAATGTATGCCAAATGTGTTTTCTGTAACTTATGCCAATGAAACACAAAATGCAATAAATATATTTACAAAAAAAATAATATATGTTGAGTTCAGACATTATTTTAGTAAAATAATTTTTTTATTGTAGCAAAACAAGATATGGTGCGGTTTGCAAAGTCTTTATAAAATGTGTGTGAAAATTAAACAGATAAATATTCAATATAAATTGCTTATTTGCTCAGTTATTGTAACTCTGATATCAAGACATATCACCAGCAATCTTTTTTGAGGT
The DNA here is from genome assembly GCA_963921515.1 of Calotriton arnoldi. NCBI lineage: Eukaryota > Metazoa > Chordata > Amphibia > Caudata > Salamandridae > Calotriton > Calotriton arnoldi. Next base: position 87,692 of record CAWUFW010019800.1, read on the forward strand.
GTCATTACTCTGGCAATGATGAATGTGCATAGTAGGGTTTGTAGAGGGACTGAACTCTCTGCTGAGACCTCTCTCTGTAATGATGGTTGTGTGTAGTAGGGTGTGGAGAAAGACTGGCCTCTCCTTTCAATCCTCTCTCTATGATGAAGGGTGTGCCTGGTAGTGTATTGGGAAGGACTGGCCTCTCTGGTGTGACCTCTCTCTGTAATGATGGGTGTGCATAGTAGGTTGTGTGGAGGGACTAGCCTCTCCTTGCAGACCTCTCTCTCTACTGAGAACTCTCTCTGTAATGATGTGTGCTTAGTAGGTTGTGGGAAAGGACTTGGCTCTCCTTTCAGACCCTTCTCTCAGATGACGGGTGTGCGTAGTATTGTGGAGAGGGACAGGCCTCTCCTTTCAGACCTCTCTGTCAGATGACAGATGCGCATAGTAGGATGTGTGGAGGGACTGGCCTCTTTGCTGAGACCTCTCTCTTTAATAATGGGTGTGCGTAGTAGGACGTAGGGAGGGACTGGCCTCTCCTTTCAGATCACTCTCTCAGATGATGGGTATGCATAGTAGGGTGTGGGGAGGGACTGCCCCCTCCTTTCAGACCTCTCTGTCAAATGACGGATGCGTGTAGTAGGATGTGTGGAGGGACTGGCCTCTTTGCTGAGACCTCTCTCTTTAATAATGGGTGTGCGTAGTAGGACGTGGGGAGGAACTGGCCTCTCCTTTCAGATCACTCTCTCAGATGATGGGTATGCATAGTAGGGTGTGGGGAGGGACTGCCCCCACCTTTCAGACCTCTCTGTCAAATGACAGGTGTGCATAGCAGGGTATGTGGAGGGACTGGCCACTCTGCTGAGACCTCTTTCTGTAATGATATGTATGCATAGTAGGGTGTCGGGAGGGACTGAGCTCTCCTTTCAGACCTCTCTCTCAGATGACGGGTGTGCATAGTATGGTGTGGGCAGGGTTTAGCCTCCCTGATGAGACATCCCTCTATAATGATGAGTGCGCGCAGTTACTTGTGTGGAGAGGGACTGGCCTCTCATTTTGCCCTGATCCCCTCCTTCTTTGTTAAAATGGATGAAGAAGGCGTTTCAACAACAGTTGGCTCTTGTCACTTACAACACGCTGACAACCATGATTCTGTGATTTCAGAAAAAAACATAATGCCAGATGCTATTTCCTTGCAACCCTGATTAGGGGCACAACTCCGTAGACCAACCAGGCGAACATCAATGGAAATACAAATAGGGTGCAAGGAGTGAGATTGCAGTCTGTGACTGATTATACTCTGCCTGATATAAACTGGGATTTCACGCAGGTTGGGACAAGAAACTCTATAGGATCACTGACTCCAATGGCACTCCATTAATAAAAAAAAAACTAAGATTTAGCTAAACTTGTTTAGCAGCAGGCCATGCTCAGACACGCCTTTCATATTCGGCCACATGCGAGAGCCAGTGGCTTTAAGGCAACCCTCCTGTAATCTCCCAGGCAAGTATGTACAGATTTCAGAATCACTTCAATGCCTGGCAAGGATTTTAAATGAAGTTCTCACATTATTAGAAAAATCAAATGAAAACTCTGAACATGTATTAGAGTCTTTGTTGGCAATTCTACAGTGCTTGTTGCTTCTCAAAGAGGGTCTAAGGATGACAACCAAGAATCAAACTCCCCCAGAATACAGAATGGAATAAGCAATGTCCAAAACAAATCCCTGAAATTGGAACAACGGCCCAATAAGAAAAAGTAATTCTCAACAGGACGACAAATCGGAGTCTCCTATAAGTGAGGCTGTGCTCATTCATACTGGAACACAGGCAGGTGTCCCAAAGTTGTACTCTCAATATGATGCAAAGAGGAAAGTCAGAAAGAAAGATAATGTAATATTCTCTGTAAAGAACCTTTTCAGAGAAAGGGACGGAGGAAAAAAGGAAGTTAAGGTGCCCCTTTCTATGCCTCTCTATCCTATTTTTTGCCAGAAGAAAACAAAAGCAATAGATGGCCAAGATCCACCCAGAAGTAGTATTATCAAGCAAACAGAACAGCTAAATACCAAATTGGAAACCAGAAAGAAAAACAGGATTCCAAGATTATTATTACACTGCATTCAAGCCTGTTACATGGAATCATGGGCAAGGGTTTTGGTGTTGGTTACACTTACTCGCATACCCTGTGGATAGAAGATATGCACTGTGAATTCTTGTTAGGTCTTCTTTGAGGTGATAGCATGTTGCTTTGCCAATTATAATTCTGTGTGTATTTGTAATTTTTTTTATGTATGCTCTTCACTAGTCCATAGTTATTTAAATGTGTTAAAGCCTGCATATATGTATTTTGATAAAAGGATACTCACATGTTGCCATACTAGGTAAGTTGTGCTTACCTCCTCTGGCAAACCTTACCTGCATACGTTCTGTATGAGGCACTGGATCAACCCACTTCAGCATTGGCTCCATTTCCTTGTGAGTGGCAGCATTTCACCTGATCACATGTGCACAGCCACCTGAAAATGAATGCACTCCTTTTATGGGTCCCCTTTCATTTTTCCATTTTATTTATTCTTTGTTATTTAGAGGAACAGCATTGCACTGAGTGGACATTTTTATTTGGTAGCGTATCATGGTTGCACTGATCCAGAATGGCTGAGGTATTAGGCCAACTTGGATCGGTACAACAATGATACACTACTTAACCAAGATGGCCACACAGTGTTTACTGAGTGGCCATCTTGGAGTGGTATTGTGCATACTGTACCACATTTTCATGTTTCAAGATGGCCGACATGTTGCTTCTTAAAGGTGCAGCCATCTTCATCTTTATATCAATAATATCCCACAACACCAAGGCGACCATCAGTGTTATATTTACAGCACGTCCATCGTGGTATAGTGTTGTGCACAGTGTATCATTGTTTCACTGTTCCAAATTGACTGGCACGTTACTGCTAAACATGGGGCTTTGTTGGAATTTTAAAACAATGATGCACTATGTACACTAGCATTCAAAGATGACGGTCTGTTGCTGTGTTTAATTTTTTACTTATTTGTTATTGGAAGGATATGTCTGCCACATTTAATTTGTTTGCATTTTTTTCTTTTTTTAACTTTTATTCCTTTATTATTTTTTTTTGTCAAAAGTCTTTTTATTCAGCATCATAAGCAAACACAACACCATGAATACAGTAGGGTGTACAGGACCCAGAGTCAAGACATTCAGCTAGTGGTAGTCCAGTTTCACATATCGCTAGGTCTATTACAATCCCCCTGCAATCAAAAGAGCAGACGTCTGTTTTTGAAATTTCAACCCTAAAAACAACCCCTTTAGCAATAGAGAAAATAAATACAAACCAGAAAACCCCTCCCCAACCCTCCCTCCTCCCCTACCCTGGTGGTGGTGGTGCTATACGAAAATGAAGTGAGTAACATGGGTGTGTCAAAAAAGTGAGACTGTAAGAGCAGGGCCAGAGCTTCTAGGGGAGTGATGAGTGCTGCAGCTAACCCTTGTCGGAGCAATTAGAATTGAAAAAGATGCATAGACCTTAATGAGGGAGGGCAAACCGCTGAGGGTAGACCCCTGGACAGATAAGTTACTAGTGGGCCCCATTTATTTTCAAAGTTCTTGTAGTCATCCCGGAAGATATCTGCGAGGCGTTCCATAGAGAGAATTCTCCATAGACGGTCATGCCATAAGGATATCTCCGTCCGGCGCAGCTTTCTTTTTCCAGGCAAATGCTATCGTAAGTTTTGCCGCCCCCAGGCAAGCCCACAATATGGCCTTGTCAGCTTTTGTTTGATGTTCCAGGTCGGGGTCCCTAATGCCCAGTAGCGCCCCTTCTATAGTTGTCGGGATGGGATACCCCAGCATGTCTTTGATATGTGAGAGGATTTCCTCCCAAAATGGCCGAATACCCGGGCAGTCCCACCAGATGTGACGGAAATCCCCCTGCAGCCCACAGCCCCACCAGCAGAGATCTGAGGTGTCGGGGAAGATCCGTTTGAGTTTAGTGGGGTAAAGGTACCAGTCCAGGAGAGTCTTTTAATGCGCTTCCCTCAAGGCCACCAAATGGTTGTTTTTAGTAATGTCGCCCCAAATGTGTTTCCATTCTTCATCCGAGACCTCCCTTCCCAGCACCTGTTCCCAAAAGGACATGTAGCGCGCCCGGGGTGCGTTTAATGTATTTAGTAGCATGGCATAAAGTGAGGAGATCGCCCCCTTCATGGTTCCCGCCTTTCGTACCAGTCTTTCCATAGCTGTGAGTTCCCTGGTAGCGGCCTCGCTCATATGTGGGAGGGTGGCCCAGTGCTTAAGCTGGAGGTAGTGGTAGTGTTCCCTGTGGGCAACCTGGAAGTCCCGTTTGCAGCTTTCAAACGTCAGAACGACAAAGTTGTGGAATAAATCCGATAATTTTAAGCAACCCCCTTCCCTCCAACTGTCAAAGGGCCACTCGCGCATTGCCGGTGGGAAGTCCAGGTTGAAGTGGATTGGAGTGTAAGGGGAGGGGAAAGAGGTCCATCCCTCTCTCTTCGTGACTTGGTCCTAAACTGTAAGAGTGGTGCGTGTGGGCGTGCTAAGGTATGCGTTTACCGGCCTGTCTGACTTTGGTTTCCATAGGACATCCCAGATTGTTCGCCCCACAATTGCCCTGTCCATGTGGAGCCAGTGTTTGTCGGTTTCTCTAGCCGACCACTCTGTCACCACCCTCAGCTGTGCCGCCTGATAGTACAGTTGGAAATCAGGTAGAGCCACCCCCCCCCCCATCTTTCCTGGGGCGCCGCAAGACATGAAAGGGGAGGCGCGCCCTCCCCCCCTGCCGAATGAATTTGATGACCAGTGAGCGCAGGCGAGGTAGAAGGTCTCGGTCTAGTGCTATTGGGAGTGACTGGAATAGATACAGAAGTTTCGGCAGGACCGTCATTTTGACAGCGTTAATCCGACCCAGCCAGGAAATATAGAGAGGCTTCCATCTTTTAAAATCTTGTTTAAGCTGCGCTTCCAGCGGGGGGTAGTTAGCCTTATAAAGGTCTCCGATTTTGGGTGTAAGGTGTACTCCGAGGTATAGTAGGGAGTGTTTGGCCCAGTGGAGCGCTGTTTTACCCCGCAATCTCGTGGCGTCAGCATCGGCGACTGTAAGATTTAGTATGGAGGATTTGGAAAGATTCACTTTGAAACCTGAGACCCGCTCAAAGTTCCGTAGTTCCTCTTGTACCGCTCGGAGTGAAGCAGACGGCTCCAAAAGCGTGAGCAAGATATCATCCGCAAAGAGGGACGCTTTATGGTCCGTGCCTCCAAAGCGTATACCTCTGATTGCCTCGTTGGCTCGAAATTGTGTAGCAAGGGGTTCGATACTGAGGGCAAATAAAAGGGGGGAGAGCGGGCAGCCCTGCCGCGAGCCTCTGCTAAGGGTAGAAGGGAGTGATTTGTAACCATTAACTAGTACCCGCGATTGTGGAAGATGGTAGTTGGCCCTGACCATGTTGAGGAACCTTTCCCCAGAGCCAAATCTCTGCATAGTAAGAAAAAGAAAAGACCAATCCACCCTGTCAAAGGCTTGTTCGGCGTCAAGCCCCACCAGTATTGCGGGGGTTTTAAACTTGGACACTTTCTCTATAAGGTGGATAGTGCGCCGAATATTATCATGTGTTTGTCGCCCTTTTATAAAACCAGATTGATCAGGGTGGATTAGCGTGGGCATCAAGTCCTCGAGTCTAGCGGCCAGAATCACGGAGTAGAGCTTCGCATCTAGATTGAGGAGGGCTATGGGCCTGTGGGACACGCAGACCTGAGGGTCCTTCCCAGGCTTTGGGATGACAGAGATCACCGCCTCGGCCATTGAGGCCGAAACTCTGGTGTCCATCGCTATAGCATTGAACAGCGCAGTTAAGTGTGGGATTAGCTCGGAGGCATAACATTTATAAAACTGTGCCGTAAGGCCGTCAGGGCCCGGGGCTTTGTGCAGTTTGAGTTTAGTAATGGGTTGCCGTACCTCTTCTGATGCGATGGGAGCATCTAGCGGCTCCGCGGTCACCGGGGAAAGGTGGGGGAGATCCACTGAGTCGAGATATTGCTGTTGGAGGATGGGATCGGGGGGAGTGCCTCGGTAGAGGTCTCCATAGAAGGCGCCGAAGATATTAGCTTTAATTTTGTCCTCGTGAGTAAGGTGACCATCTGCGTCTAAGATGCCCCCTATATACTCGCGTTCCCTCTTCTCTCGCAGTTGTCGTGCTAAGTGTGTCCTCACTTTGTCCCCCTGGGCGTATGATGTCTGTCGTAATTTAAGCAGTGTATATTCGGCTCTATTATTATAAATGGCACGGAGCTTGCCCCTTAATGCGGTGAGCTGTCGCTGAAGCGCTCGAGTGGGTGTTTCCTTGTGTGATTTTTCGACGGCCTCAAGTTCATCTTCTAATGCTAAGCGCTCCTTCGCCCTTTGTTTATTTAGGACTGCATTAAGCTGGATGCATTTACCCCTTAGGACCGCATTGAAAGCATCCCAGTTGTTTTGTGGAGTAGTGTCCACCGGAGTGTTGAGTGTAAAAAATTCATTGATAGCGGACCTCAAATCTTCTCGGAGGGACTTGTCTCGGGTGATGGATGTCGGGAAGTACCATCTAGATGTGTCAGGTTTATTCCCTCCCCAAAGCTAAGCTGACAGAAACGAGGCTATGATCTGAAATTGAAATTGGCAGGATCTGAGCGGCTTGAAGGGGTCCCAGAAGTGTTTGGCTAATGAAAATGTAATCAATCCTGGAATAGGAGCGGTGGACGTGAGATAAATACATGTAGTCTTTGGTGACGGGATGCAATGTCCGCCATGCGTCGCATAGGCCCAACGTGAGTAATTTCTGCTTAATCCCTTTGGGGAAGCATGTGAGGGTCGCCCTGTGGGAGTGGGAGCTATCTAGGGTATCGTGCCAAGTAAGGTTGAAGTCCCCCAGAAGAATCACTGGACCCTCCGCGAAGCTGCCTATTAAGTCGAGTGGGTTGGAAAGGAACGTCGTCTGTCCAGAGTTGGGTGCGTAAAGGGAGATAAACATGCACAAGGTTCCCTGAAGCCTTCCCCTCACCATTATGGCTCTCCCCTCACGGTCGGCCTTAACTGCATCAGGCTGGAATTTGGCTGAGGCCCGGAAGAGCAGAGCCACCCCTTTATATTTGGTGCTGGCCGATGACTTATAAATTAAAGGGTAGGATTTGTGGCGGAGCCGCATGTCCTCAGACTTTTTCAGATGCATTTCCTGGAGTGCCACAACTTCGAACTGGCGGTCATTGATATATTTCCAGATTATTTTCCGTTTTTGAGGCGAGTTTCGACCCTTAACGTTCCAGGATGCTATGGAGACCATCGGATAATCTGAATACCCCCCATGCCCATTGGCCCCCGCGTGAGCCGCCCTCTTTAAGTTGCTTGCGCTGTAGTGCAGCTAGTGCAGCTAGTTCAGCCGCTATGCATAACCTGCTCCCATGTAAACTAAAATCTAGCGCTACCCCGACACCACCACCAGGAACCCTCCCCCCCCGTAACCAATTCCCCAACATCCCCAAGAAAAAATGCGCCGAGTCGCCAACAGGCTCTCAGCTCAAATCTTCGTTAAGAAGAGTAACAAAATTCCGGGCAGTACGGACAAGACCCGTACCCCCTGGCTGCCATGCTGCAAAAGCATAGAGTACAATTGCAAAGATCAATTGTGAATTTAACACCTGTGCGATCTAGTCCGAAGCCCTGGTGTGTAACCTTGGTAGCTCTGCTGCCCCAGTACTACAGCCGCCATTGGCTCGGCGTCTGAACACCGTGGGTGATCCCATGTGTGTCAGAATAATCATAGCCATCTTCACTCAAAAAGACTATCACTTAGGGGTTGATCTGTTCTTTGTGACTGTTTGCCAGAAGCGGGTCTCCCTCTGGGGTTGACCCACTCTGGTGGAGGGGCCCGTGGCGCTGTCGTCGTCCGGCATTGGTAGGCCCAAAATACGCAGTCCCTCGTTCAGTTCGGTCACATGGTGGGATTTATTCTTATATTCAAAGGCGAGACCAAAAGGATAGGTCCAGCGGTATCGTGTATTGTCTTCCCGGAGCTTGGTGGTGACAGAATGGAATGTTTGTCTGCGCGCCAGAGTGGCAGGCGCCAGGTCCTGAAACAGCACGCACTTATATCCCTGAAAGGAGGCCACCTCCTTCTTCCTTGCCGCGCTTAAGATGGCTTCTTTTGTTTGGAAGGAGTGCAGCTTCACCAAGACGTCTCGTATCCTTTTTCGATCCCCTGTCTGTGGGGTCCCCACCCGATGAACTCGATCAATCTTTCTCTTCAGTTGGCGAGGCGCCAGCAGCTCCGAGAAGAGTCCCACAACAAACGCCTCGAGATCTGGCCCTTCCACGCCCTCCTCCAGGTCCCGGATACGTATTTTCTCCCTCTGAGATCTGTTCTCCAAGTCCTCTGCCTTCAGGAGTACTTGATGCAGTTGAGACTGGAGGTTCAGCTGGATGTCGTGTAGTCTGCTAGAGCGTGCGTCGAGGTTCTGCGTCTGTTCCTCCACCTCTAGCACCCTGGTGCCCACTGCATCCACATCTTGACGAAGGGAGGCCATCTTCTCTGTAAGGTCAGTTTTCAGTTGGTCCATGGAGGCATGCAAGTCTTGTTTTATCTCCTTACATAGATCAGCTTTAAAGTCTTGTAGAGAGGCCACCAGGTCCTCCCTGGTGAGAGCCATGGTCTTCGCCTGGTCCGAGTCGGCAGAGGTAGTATTCTTATCTGGAGTGGCAAACTAGCGGGAGACTTTGTTCGACGCCTTCTTTGGTGGCATAGGGGCAATGCGGTGTACGGCACCGAGGCAAGCAGCGGTCTTCGTCGTGGGATGGCGTCAAAGATCTAGCCCCGCACTCCCCAATCACCCCTTCGTGAGGTTGGGCCTGTTGCTGGCAATTACACTTTGGTGGCCATCTTAAGGTCAGGCAGCCTGCGAGGAGGACTGACAGCAAAACAGTGGCAGCTAGGAGTCTGCGATCCCATCAGGTGGGGCAGTATAGGGGCGGAGGTGTCCAGCCTACCTCATCCCCCTTGTCACCACCAGTGCAGATTCGGGGCTTTATCTGGGGTTACTTCATCTTATCGGGCCATTTTGAGGTCAGGCTTCTTCTTACAGTTCTTTTCCAGCAGAAATGTACATTACCGGCGAGATCGTAAATAGAAGCTGACCCGTCTGGCTAGCCTCCTCGGCAGCGGTAGCCGCCCTCCTCCCTCAGCGGCACTGCTTCGGGTTGCGAGTATGCCTCTGACGCGTTCCCTGGATCACGATCGCGGTTTCACAGTACCGCGCACCGTGCGCCTCCCCTCTGGATAATGTGGCAGGTCTCTGGACATGCAGATGCATATCGGAGCTTCCTTAGGGGAGTCGCTGCCTCGGGGAGTGCTCTTCGTCGCAGGAGGCGCGGGCCCGCCAAGTCTGGAGGCCTCAGATGCTCATTACTCTACAACAGTCCCGGCTGGCGCCGATCCCCGTGCCATTTTGGAGGCCGACCCGGCCCCGCGCCTCGTATCTTCTTCAGGTCCGCTTGCCAGCTGGGGAACCACTTTCAGGGCCTCCTGTTGCACTCTTGGTCAGCGCGATACCATGCCAGGTGAGAACCGTCGGGACTTGGGTCTCTATGAGGGCGAAAAAACCCTTAAGGCAGCCACGGGGGTCCGGAGCTGAAGCGGCTCACGTCCGCTGAGCCATCTTGCTTGGCCACGCCCCTATTCCTTTATTTTTATCTAGCATATGCTTAATGAGTTTGTGTGTGTGTTTTATTGTGAGCGGATGAATGGATTCAGGAGTGCAAGGATGCATGACATAGTGCTTGTATGATGAGTTATTGAGTGCCTAAACTCAGTGGTGTCTGAAAAGACACTTTCAGTTATAAGAAAAGCCTGTTGGCATTTCAATGCTTCTTTAATTGACAATTCTTTCTTCAGGCAAAGTCTTGCCTGCTGATGACATTCTTAGTATGGGTTTTTAATTAGGTAATTAATTCAGATCAGAAGGAAAACAAATGGGAAAAACTAAAGTTACGGATGCTAGGCATAGTTTATACACATTTTCATCTCAAAGTATGGTAGTGTTGGTGTACCACATGGCGTGTGTAATTTTATCTGTGTAATGTCTGTCTTTTGTTAAGGCCACGTAAAGACCATTCAAGAAAGAATAGGTTAATGGAATGCGCTGACCTACACATATGGTAAAACATATCTTAAATTGAATTATGATTATGGCTTGAGCTCCCTCATTACTCCACAGTAATTTGTAGTTTGTCTAACTGCAGCATACACTCTAAATGGCGAAGCAGATTTTGCAAACGAAGCATTCTGTTTATTTCTTTGAGCATTGTATCAGAATAAAATTGCACATAAAATTAGACATGAAAGCAAGATAACAGAACTCTCTTAAGCATATTATTTATTGTATACGTTTTATATTTACACACACTTCTTATTGTAGATCGTTTTGCATTTCGATAAACTGCAGCAGAAAAATTAAGCAGGTATAGATCTATTGACTGTGTGATGTGCATAATTTTGATTTTAAACACAAGAAGTATGTTGGCAACAGCTGTGAAAATAGGAGAATTCCTAACTTTAACTGTGGTAAGAATTAAAATAAAATTAGTGCATAAATGTCATGGCTGGAAATAAAACTTTGCAAAAGACACGCATGGTTTTTCTAAAATAGTGTAAATAAGTGGTGTTCAAAATTACATTTAACTTTGCAAAAAGCAAGCATGGCTTTTCTAAAATAGTGTAAATAAGTGGTGTTCAAAATTACATTAATCGGCATTATTCTGACATTTGCACACGATGCATAGTTTCAAATTCACCTTTTCAACCTGCCAAGACATGATGGCATTTTCACAACAGCAATTTAATGTTTTTGTCAGGTTTTTAGTTCTAATCATGACACTGCAAGCAAATCAAGAATTAAACATCTAAATATGCAACCATGTCAGAAACCGAGTTATTAATTTGGGAGGGGGTGCCCCCTACCAACCTACTAAAAACAAACTGGTTAGGTGAACATTCAGTTCTTGGAGTACTGCTGCTCAACTCCTGGTAGCTATGGTACAGGCACTAGGCAGTACCCAGACATGTGCTTGTTATGTTCCAGCAATACCAACAACTTTAAAGTAAAAACCACAATAAAATAAAATTCCCAAACCAATTTAGGAAAATAAGGCATATTTTAACGAGCAAAAACATATCTACACTATAAAATTTGGATGAGGGGAACCAGTCATATGATTTGTTTGCAGTTTCAAGGTAAAAGTGTCTAAAAAAAAGTAACGCGCCATTGAAAAATAATAGTTTGTGGTAGACCCGGACCAATGGAGTAATTTCAGGCAAACCACAAAGGAACTTAGGGGCTGATGGCGGGCGGAAAAAGCATTCCGACCGCCGTGCTAGCGGGAAATTTCCGCCCGCATGTACCGCGGCAAAACCGCCGTCCAGATTAGGATGCACCGCCAGAAACTCCCTACCGCGGCGGTCGGATTCCAGGATTCAGCGCCGGAAAAGCTGAAAATCCGTCCGCGGCAGTCGGATTTGCTGTGGAAAGGCCAAAGACTGCCGTTTCCCCAGCGGTCTGGAACACATGGAGCTATCCGCAGTATTGCCACCGCCGTCCTTGAATGGCCGGATTCTCCGCAGCGGTGTGGTGGGCGGTTTGAGGCATCGTGATTTGACCGGCGGTCATGATCGCATTCCGCACGGCGGTACCTCTCTTTTGGCTCCGTCCATTACCGGTGCGGACAGAGATTTTCGGCGGAACCCGGAACACCGCAGCGGACGGGAAATGGGCTATCTATGCCCATCATAATACGGCGGACGCAAAGACTGCCGATGGAGTGCGGAAAAGGGCATTTTCCGCCACCGCCAGCACGGCGGATGTGCCTCCGCCCGCCATCGTAATCAGCCCCTAAGATCGGATACACCAAATAGGTCAGCCTAGTCAAAATGTTTTACTTCTGTCTGAAATGGAAGTCAAAATCCTTCAGTAGGGCAGGTCCACACTGTGATGCAGAGGGTCCCTCGAAGTGGAATACATCCTCTTTGAGTTCCCGCTGAAGCCTTTGGTTTTGGCGGCAACAGTTCTGAGCAGGACATTTCATGGCTGCATAGGTCGCTTCATTTATCGGATAGATTTGCTCCAGTCTAAGGATTTAACTTCCGACTTAGTTACTTTTTTTGGTTCTCAATTTCGGCCAGTGGTGCAGGGTTGGACATGACCCACTTTTATCCAACTGCATTAAAGTTCATTGTGGTTAATCCTTCAGCCCTCAGTTTCTCAGGGCAGGCTTCTAGGCATTACATCTCTCTACAGTCAGCCCTTCTGCAGGGCTTGTTCACTGTGGTCAGCAGGACCCTCTTGGAGTCAGGAGCCCTTCTGCTTTTTGTGTCTCAGGAGCAGGAAAATAGGAGGTCAACCACTTGACCCTTGGAATGTAGTCCCACACTCCTCTTTTTATAGCAGGAGTCAGAAATCTTCTTTGAGTAGGGCCTTCATCTTCTGGTGGAGTCTTCTCAGAACCAAGAATGTTCTGAGGAAGTAGTGGGGAGAAGCCAGTCTTTACATTGTGATTGGAGGATTTTCCCTAACCAAACCTTCCTGCTTTTTTATCAAGTACCCCACCTGCTTTTGTAGCACCCCCTTTTAACCTTACTACAACATTACACAGGAGCCATTGTTTCAGGATGGCAGAATCCTTCTGCACCAGGCAGGCCTCTCACCAGCTCTCTAGAACAGATTCTAGCAGTCCCATTTTGGATCAGCAAGTCGGAAGAAGTAGCGTTAAGGCAGTCACTGTGGGGGCACACTTTTTAAATATATAGTGTGTCACTGTTTTTATATATTAAGCACTCTGCCTTGTGAGCTTTCAAGGAATACATTAGGTATGATTTAATAATATGTGAAAATAGTTTTTCTGACAAGGCAAAATAACTTTTTATTAAGCCTGGGCGGTGAACTCCGCTCCGCTCGCGGAGTTTGCGGAGTTTTCCACACTCCGCGTTACGCAGAGCTCGAGGAGTTCCGAAAAACTCAACTTCTCGTTGCGGAGCGGAGTTTTTTTCCTCGCTCGCATTCGTCAACATCGAGTTGGCAAGCGCGAGCGTGGAAAATCAACCTCCCGGCAAGATTTCTCAACGCGGGTGGTCAAATTTCTCATTGCGAGTGGTCACGTATGCTCGCGAAACCATCCGTTCGCGTTGAGAAAGCTGCCGCTCGAGTAAAAATCTACTCGAGCGGCAGAAAGGAAGCAGCGCCCGCTTGCGCTCTGCATGATGCCGTTCGCGATGATTGCACAGTGCTGACAAGCACCTGGCACTGAAAATCACAGCGAACTGGCACTTATCTAACGCACTCCACTGCTCGCAGAGCTCCACGTAGCGTGGCGGAGTTTTTTTTGCACTTCTCAGCGAACTACACCCAGGCTTACAATTTATTAACGAGTTATTGCAGAGCCTTTACAATGCAGCCCAACCAGAGCACAATGGTGCTTCTGGGATCCATGTTTTTTTGTCATATATGTGGGTGGTGTAAATACACACTGCAGTGCACATGGCATTTAACTCTCATGACATTGGTGTCTTTTCTGCTCCATCTCTATGGCCTTATAGAGAATCTAAATAGACCGAATGGGTGAATTCAATTTTACCAGTACCATTTTATGGTCTGTGCACCTGAAGTATGATAGTAAATAGGAGTGCATCCTAATACCAGAAAAAATAGAGTCCAGAAAAAGACAAAAAATCTGAGATAGGAGACGAGAAAGGCATTCTATAGTTGCACTGCCAGTAGTTTGAAAGAGCATCTACTGGCTTTGGTCTGGCTGAAACAAGGCCCTGCCAGAAGAAGTAAGTTATCACAATTGAGAGTGCTTGCTGGCACATAATGAGGTATCAGATTGTAAAGGAAGACTGTACAGATCGACGCAAAGAGCATTGGAATATATATATATATTGATAGGCAACCAGTGCAAGGCTTAATTTGAGCAAGCTGCTGATACAGGAGCCCTATCTTGCAGACTCAGATCTATTCCCAAGTTTCTATTATTGGCCACTTGATGCATTTTCCCACAAATACAATCAGATGCTTAGCTGAGACCATGAGAACGGGAGAGCGAGTAGCAAAAATGTGAACAGCTTCTGTCCGGGCAAGCTATTCTTTCATTTCATGTCTTGAGAGCCAAATTGTAAATTTCATCATTGTAAGACAGAGGCAGTCCCTATGAGCAGTGTTAGTCTGAGCGAGAAAACATGTTATAGTTGAACTAATGCGTGCAAGTGTGTTTTTCACACTGTCAAGGTCAAGGTAAATCGCTCTGAATTAAAGGAAGCTGTTGGGATGGAAATATCCCCTGCAAGGTGCACAGTTATGTCCCCTGCCCTGTGTCCTCAAACTGCAAGCATCTGTTATCTTGGTTTTTGGTTTTTGGATTTTGGCCCCCACCCTCACACTAATCCAGTATGTGTGCAAAGGCTTAAGCCTCCCATTGACTCAAGAAGTTTTGGACTTGTCTTGGACCTGGAGTGGCCTACCAAGCAAACCCTTCATAGTGAAAGCTGGACACCTGTCCAGCTGCCACTGGACAGACAGCATACTGTGGAGCATGGTGGAGGCAGCACACTATGTTTTGTAGGGACTGTAATCAAACAAGGCCTTTTTACCATTTTCATGTGAGTGGAACCCTACTGGCCCACTCACCCAAAGGTTCAGCTGATTATGATGAACCTGAAAGCCTAGCACCAATATCCTGTACACTTGAACATGTGCGTTTATGCAAGTGGAATGGTGTGCAGCACATGGGTGTATGAGTGAACAAGAGTCACACATGCTTGTGGGTTCCATTTTGGAAACCATTGCATGGCCATGTGCACAAGATGGAGGTGGGGTTACTTTCCCAGACAGTGAAAGTGCATTGCTGACATTCCTGAGACTGGAGGGAGGGAACAGAGGCCATGAAGTGGGGCGCAAGAAGACATGCATCCCCAGTGGTTCATTTGTAAAACAAATAAGTGCCGAGGCAGCTTGCACCAGCTAATTTCTCCTGTTAGCACTAACCAAAGCTAAACCAACTACTTACCATGAAAGTGTGGAGCCGATTTGGCGTAATGTCCAGAGCTGCAGACTGTAGAGCTGGAGAACCAGCTTCGAATCTCGCGTCGGCTCAACATCCTGTGATCCTGGGCAAATCGCTTAATCTCCCCGTAAATTACTGTGTCCGTAACTGGTGTTCATGAAAAGCACCAGTGTTGATCATTAAGTGATGGTGCTGAGCACCGGAAACCACTGGCTCAAATTAAGCACTGTGCTTTCCCTTAAATATCTGATTCGGACCTTTCTGTTACAGAGGGCTGCTGGTTAGTTTTCTTGAAACTTCCATTTGGTGGATGGCAGGGGTGCAGGTCGGGACTGCAGTAGCTGTTGTCAGGGTGTGTAGTGTCCTTCGAAGAGGGGCAATCCTTTGCCTCACTTCCTGATCATTGCAAGATGTGACAGTTAATAGTCAAGGTGCCGACTGCTCACACCTTTTTTTCCCTCTTATGTAGGTGTGCTAGCCCAGACACAACTCTGCTGTGAGGTGCATCACTCAAGACAAAGGCTGAGTATAGAGGGCAGCCTGTAAAGGGAACCAACCCAAACCAGTTCTGAAAAGGCAGACAAGGAACCCACATAACCTGTCTACCAACTCATTAGAAATGTGGGAACAATTGACCCACTTGTTGTAACAGTTCCAAGTTCTCGTCCACCGAGGAGGGAGTACCCCGCAGAGTACTCTGAGGACCACTTTGCAAGGAAGAGCTGGTTTCTGCCTTACAGCCAGATCCCCAGAGTAGAGGGCCAACACCTAGAGCTGATCTAAAGGAAGAATTGCTGATGCCCTGGGAGCCAAGGTTGAGTGAGAAGGAAAGAAAATGCCAACTTTGCAGGAGGAGCAGACTGTTGGAAGCAACCGTAGCAACTGGCACTGGTGTTGGGGTCTGTCCAACAGAGATTTGCCACCTGAGTGATTGACATGGTCAAGAGCACCAATTGATTTCAGCAGCTCCATTGGTTGAACCATGGCACTGCCAGAGTGTGCCAGACAGCCTCCGTGCAACATCCCAGTCATTGCAGCAAAGGCACATTCAGCGTGTGTGTTCAATTGGCTAATCTGACTGAACAGGCGATAGGTATCCACCTATGAGACCCGCTGCATGCCATTAAACTTGGACATTGTGACCGCAGCCCTGCCAATTTGTGCAGTGCGGTCCCTACCGCCCCAAGGAAGTAGACACTGTAATCCAGACAGAACCTGGTACTGCCCCAAATGTGCCCAGGACAAGCTGTGCACTGGCGATCCACGGCTACTGCCTCATAGCACTACGTGGCAAAGATAGCACATGGCAGCTGTGAGGCCAAAGACCTCAGCACCCGATCAGGGTACTGTCATTGTGACCCGGGCGTCATTTAGAAGTGTGTCAATGGAGTCACGCACCTGAAGAAGAGGACTGTCAACTGGCACCACATGGGGAGGCCCCAGCACGATGTCCAAAGACATACCAGAGTGATGGGACTGCTGGACCTGAAAAGTCCACAAGGTCTGCCCACATCGAGCAATTGTCGGAGCACAGAAGTGAGCCTATTCCAGAACACCTGCTCCTGCCGCAATCTCTCTGAGACTTGTCATCCTCCAAGCAGCTGCTTGCCTACAGAGGGACTATTGTATGCCACGCAGGAAGTCCCATCCTCCACCAGTGAACCCGCTGTCACAGGATGGTTCAATGTGGCCCCTGAGCCATATTGCCACAGACAGGTGAAACACTGAAATGGACTGGGGGACTTGAAACTGTAGGCTGAAAAAGTGGGGGGAAGCAGCGCACCCATACTGGAGACTACTCCTCATCAACACTGAGAACCATGAGACTGAGACAAAGGAAGGCAGCAGATAGAGGGTCTAGAGGGGGGTGACCCACTTTGTAACATGAGACTCTCACCCTCAAGTCAAGTATTGAAATATTATTGTTGTGTGCAGTATTTTGCTTTCTGTGTAATAAAGCACTTGTCTTTTATAAGGAGAAGCACTGGGATGGACAGTTATCTTATTGTGCTGTGCCACTAGGGGTGGTATTGTGTGCTGAGCCTGAGTAACTGCACGGAAACCTCCCTGAGAAGCCTGTGACTGCTTGCCATCATTACTACTGAGAGTCAAGTCCTGAAAGGACTTAACTTAGCCCTGTAAAGTGAAGTTACTGAGACTGAACTCGTGGTTGAGAATCCTGACCTCTGGCACAGCTCCATAGCTATCTAACAAATGCAGAAAAGGTTGAGGGCAGCCACAAATGAAATTCCCTGCTTCTTACATTATTTAATTTGGTCGGGTCATCATTATTGAAATGAAATGTTGTGGTTCCACATAATTATGTTCACCTCCAGAGAATTCTAATGAGCCTGAGGAAAGGCAAAGCAAAAGCTCCCAACAGAATGTGGGGTATTTGAGGAGAACTAAGTCAACAACTGTAAAATCTCTCACTGCATCCTTTTGTCTCTATCCTGGCTACTGTGTGTTTTTAAATACTGCTATAAAAGAAGTTATATGAGAGATCTAAATAAGATGAGCCATGAAAATAATACTGAGATGCTATGGCTAAAATTATAGAGATTCAGAGATGAGGCAGAGTTTCAGGAAGTAGAGATATATTCTGAGATGTCTGAGAGGTGATCTGATGGTGTATGAACACACATATCAAGAGGGCGTATTTTCTTATAAATAGAAGGAAATGCTGGCACAACAGGCTAGGCTCTCATTAGTACAATTGTGGACGTGGTATACTACGGAAATTTCATTGGCAAAATATTGATATACCAAAAAATCATAGGCTAAATATCGGATGTCAACATATTGTGAAGGTAGAGATGTATGTATAGCACGTTTACTACATTTAATTTCACCTATATGTATCTTGATGATACATGTATCTTCAAGATATGTAGATGTGGATTAAATGATAATAAATCAATACTTACTTATATATACTTACTTTCACAATATTTAGGCACTAAACTTTCTGGCAACAATAATTTTATCTAGATATTTGCCCTGGATAGTCTGACATGCAACCGTGGAAGAATTTCTCATCCATGGAACTCAAGATGTTTGGAGAATTTTCTTTTGTAAAAAGCAGAGAACCAATTTTTAAATGAGAGTACATGGAAAGAATTGTTGCTCAGTTGGTGCAATAAACATCTTATTACCATTAGGGTGGAAATGTTGGTGAGGATTTAGAAATTTAGCAGAGCTTCTGCAATGCCTGTGCCAATTTGCTTTCCAAATTAAACCAAAGAACCCCTTAAAGTATACATTGGCTCAACTTTCAATGACATGGACTGACCTCAAGCTTCCTTGGAAGCCTGCTGGTGCAAGGATTCAACATCTCAGGTAGCAAGAAAGTCAATGAATACACAATCTTAGGTCCAAACCAGATACAAGCAAGACAAAATGTATTTAAAAACTAACATTAAAAAGTTGAAAATAAGTGAGTGAAGAAAAAAGGAATAAAAAGTAGTAGCAAGCTGCCACAAAATATTCAAAGAAAAAGGAAAAAGTGAATCAGGAGAAAAATAATGTTTGGAAGGATATTAATGTTTTCAACGAGCTACGAATTATTTAAACATAAAAGCAAATAAATTGAATGTCCAACAACAACTTTAAAAGATACAGATTACTAGTTAGTAATTTACTAAGTAGTTTAAGTTGAATGTATTCGGCATATTCAGCAACGTGTGTACTAGAGGTCCTGAGTGAGCAACCATTCTTGACGCTGGACTCCAATCCAGTGAAGGCAATTACTTCGGTAGATCCCCACTGATTCTCTATGGTGATGTTCTGTTTTCTTCTTCTCGGTTCTTGTATTTGATGTATTTTAAGAATCTGGATCTTGAAGCTTTATGATCTCAGCATACCATGTTTATCCTGACACCGTGGCCAAAGTTCAAGGCCAGTGATTTCTCCGCCATCTTTGTGGGATTTGAGATGCAATCTCTGAATCATTCGGATCACTGACAAAATATCGAGTGACAGAATATCGTGTTCCCAAAATATCGGGACATAAATATCGATGTCAAAAATATCGACATCCTATCTTCATAATGGTAGGTACTAAAATATCGAGAAAAAAATATCGTTGTTAAAAATATCGAAGTACAAAATATGCTTTTTAAAAATGTATAAAAAAGAATGTAAAATAAATTAAATAATACATATAACTTAAAAAATATTTAGAATTATTAGAAAATGTTAACAATTATAAGTAATAAATGTAATGTAAAAATTAATTAAACATACATATATAAAATGTAATATATATATTTACTTAATAATAATTAAGGAATAATTATTTTAGTAAATTATAAAATGTTAGAAATATATTAAAAATTATAAATACATATATATATATATATATATATATATATATACACCTGTAACATAAAAATAAAAAATAAAATATATATATTATAAATTAAAATATTAAAATATTTATTATTTTTTAAAACTACATTTTACACTACATTGAGTACATCAGTAGGGAAAGTGTTGGATAGCGGAGGGGTAAAAATTACTGTTCCCACTACAGCGAGTGCAACAGTAGCGAAAGTGTTGGATAGCGTAGGGATAAAAATTACTATTCCCACTCCAGCGAGTGCAACAGTAGGGAAAGTGTTGGATAGCGGAGGGGAATAATTTACTATTCCCACTCCAATTAATGCAGCAGTAGGGAAAGTGTTGGATAGCGGAGGGGAATAATTTACTATTCCCACTCCAATGAGTGCAACAGTAGGGAAAGTGTTGGATAGTGAAGGAGAAAAAATTACTATTCCCAGTCCAGCAAGTGCAACAGTAGGGAAAGTGTTGGATAGCGGAGGGGAATAATTTACTATTCCCACTCCAATGAGTGCAACAGTAGGGAAAGTGTTGAATAGCGAAGGGGAAAAAATTACTATTCCCACTCCAGCAAGTGCAACAGTAGGGAAAGTGTTGGATAGCGGAGACATAAAAATTACTATTCCCACTCCAGCGAGTGCAACAGTAGGGAAAGTGTTGGATAGCGTAGGGGTAAAAATTACTATTCCCACTCCAGCGAGTGCAACAGTAGGGAAAGTGTTGGATAGCGGAGGGGGAAAAATTACTATTCCCACTCCAGTGAGTGTAACAGTAGGGAAATTGTTGGATAGCGTAGGGGTAAAAACTACTAGTCCCACTCCAGCGAGTGCAACAGTAGGGAAAGTGTTGGATAACGGAGGGGAATAATTTACTATTCCCACTCCAATGAGTGCAACAGTAGGGAAAGTGTTGGATAGCGTAGTGGATAAAATTATTATTCCCACTCCAGGGAGTGCAACAGTAGAGAAAGTGTTGGATAGCGGAGTGGTAAAAATTACTATTCCCACTCCAACGAATACAACGTTAGAGAAAGTGATGGATAGCGTAGGGGTAAAAATTACTATTCCCACTCCGGGGAGTGCAACAGTAGGGAAAGTGTTGGATAGCGGAGGGGATAAAACAAAACATTACAGCTATTGAACCTAAATCCCCAAACAAAATAAAAACAAAACAATTACTAACAATATTTATCAATAAATAAATGAATATTAATGATCAACTAATGATTAATTTATTTAAAGTATATTACTTTCAACCCTCTACCCCAATAAACACAAAAACACACACCTAAAAATATTTACACAATTTCCATACCTAATTTTACATTAATACATTAATAACAATTAACAACAAATCATTAATTAATTTTAAAAAAAATTCTTCCCAACATTTACCACTATAAAAACCACAACTCACACATCAACATTATTCCACAATTAACATATTTAATATTTAATAAATTAATTAGCATTAATTAACACGTAATTAATTAATTATAAATATTTTACCTCCCACCATATTCCCCTATAAATGACGCCACCAATGTCGTAAAACATGACACAATTAATATAATTTATTAACACTTAATTAATTATTTAATAACAACTAACGAGCAAAATAAAAACAATTAATAATAAATTAATTCACACAATTAACACTATAAAATAACATTAAATAAATATTATATTATAAATACTAAAAATGTATTAAAATTAAATTACTTCCCACCCTACTCCCTATCAACCCACAACACACTCCTAAAAAAATGACACAATTAACATAATTACCAATTAATTAGTAATAATTAACAACCAATTAATAAATAATTAATAATAAATTAAGTCCCACAATTAACAATGTAAACTATTAAATACATAAATATTAATTAATACAAAATATTAATAAATTAATTATAATTAAATTACTTCCCACCCTATTCCCCTATAAACCCACAACCCGCTATGGAACTAAAACGCAAAATTATATTAATATAAAATTAATAACTTCTAAAAATTATTAATAAATTAATTATAATTAAATTACTTCCACCCTATTCCCCTATAAACCCACAACCCGCTACGGAACTAAAACGCCAAATTTAATTACAATAAAATTAATAACTTCTAAAAATGTAACACATATATTAAAAAACAAATGCAATACTAAGACAAAAAAATAGAACACATACATTTAAAATACATACTAAAATACATCACTAACTAAAAAAAAGATATTTTTAACAACTATATTTTTGCAAACGATATTAATGACTTCGATATTTTTTAAAACGATATTAATGACTTTGATATTGTTAAAAACGATATTACTTACCTTAGACTCGATATTCTTGACCACGATATTCTGACAGTCGATATTTTTGTCTCACGATATTCTGCACTCGATATTAGTGCAAGTCGACATAAAACTCGATATTTAGACTGTTTACCGAATCATTTGAAACACATATTCAGTTTTGTTAATGTGTGCATATTCCAGAGGGCATCGGTGTCTTTGTATAATTTAGCGAACAAGTTAGAACTACCTATTTTTTATATCTTGTGTATTAGATTGGGTATTAGAAAATAAACTAATATACACACACACACAAATGTGTTATGCTTTTCCATGAGCCTTAAATACGTGGTTCCCGAAGAACATTATATCCACACTTTTTGGAGAGATCCCGAGGGACAGTAATATAATATTAGCTTCCATTTTCACATTCCAGCTTTTCTGTAAGGTTGAATTGACGTCACTTAATACAGTCATTGTGCCTTCGGAAACTTCCACATCTGTCCAGGAATTGTTTGACTGGCATAGGAGGCATGCAAAGGTGACAAATAACTGCCCTTCCCAGGGGTGGATCCACCTCCCATTTTTGCAGCATATTCAAGCCGTGGGCTCCTGGAACTGCTTAAAAACTACATTGCTAGTCAATGGAAAGGCTTAATCGATAGCTTCCAACTGTTCATTGAATCCAGGCAAAGAACAATCATGTTCCGAAGAAATATAGATTAAGGTGCTGACAGTTAAGACATGGATACATGTATTGTATACAATGGAATAGCTCAGAAAAATGTCAGGTACTCAGGTCTCCGAACATAGTCTATGTCATGGGTTCTCACAAACATTTTCCCGTGGGCCGCCAAATTTGGTCTTTGGTTTGACCGAGGGCTGCACTGATGCCAGCGGGGGGTGTGAAGTCAGTGTAGGGGAAGCAAAGCATGTATATTTAGTGGCTGAACTCAATTGCGCAATGTGAAACCAGAAAACTTGGGATAGATCCCGGCTTCTACACTTGACCAAATTGTGTGACCCTGGGCAATTGTTTTATTTCAATTTACCCCCTTTTTCTTCAATATCACATAAAAGAGGAACTCAAAATACACGACTTCAGGATGCATGCTGTTCAAAACCATCTCCTGGGCTTGGATGTAATCACTAATGACATTGGCAGGATGGGAAGGAGGGAGGGGAAGCATGAATGTTTCTAAATTCATGTTTGAAAACCATCACTTTAAGAAAAATACTTCTGAATGTACTGCTACAGTTTGATTTACTAAAGGGAAATGGTTCTACAGATCAATGAAATATACGTTTTAAATTTTGAAAAGACTATGATATTTTCACACGTTTGCAGTCGTTAAAAATGAAGGTGTTCCTAAAGTTAAGGGCCTAGTTACTTTCTTTCCTAACTGCAATTAACCTTTAAATAAGTGTTAGCTGTATATTTAAAAAAAAAAAAATCATGTTAGTGCGGAGTGGAGTAAACAGCACCCCAGAGCTGCTGTTTGCCAAGGGGGTGCGCATGTAAAGGTCAGGAGGGCCGCATGCGGCCCCCAGGCGGTACTTTAAGTATCACTGGCCTACGTCGTCTACATCGATGGTACAATTAGAGGTAAAAAGGATTCTGGCCATGTTCTTGTATCCGCTGTGTTAGTAAGGCCTTGTCCGCACTGGTGGCATCATCGTGGGTATTTCCCCAGTATATTCTGGCATTACTGAAGGCACATTTTCTGCCTGGGTAGCATTTTCTGGGAAATTTCTTGCTATGGTAACCATGCTGTTGCATTTTGCTTTGTTGTCAACAGTAGACTGATGACTAAACAGGGGCACATTTAATGTGGGCGACGTTTCCTTTTTAGGGCACATTTCCTACATCGGTCGCATTAGTAGGGCATATATTAGCCTCCAGTGATAGCGGTTCATTTTGTAATCTAAAGGCCAATCGCTTACAGCGTGTCTTGCTGCACTGTCAATTCTAGAGGTGTTTAATAATGTGATGGCTTCACTGCTGCACACATCCTGCTTTCCTTTAAAGATAGCACCCAAACCAGTGCCAGTACTGGAGCTAATTTCCAGTGCCATTGCGTTCATTTGTCATTTCTGCAGGACAGCTCAGGACATTTTCTGCATTCATGGCATTTCTGGGAGCAATTTCTTTTGATGGTGACCTCGCTACTAGGGTCAGACTCCTGATTTCTGAAAGTACTGCACATTTATTATGTTCCCTGAGGCAGCGTTAGTGCTGAACATAGTGGAAGTATTGCTGGCGCCTCTGGGGAGCTCCCTGCTCTGATGACACTAATCATGCCATGTACTTATTGCAGCTGAGGTAGCGTTTAGAATTGTTTTTAGGTAGAGGTAGGTGGGTCGTATTATTAGCATCATTTGGAAATCAGGTGGAAATCGAATGCCGCCAATGGAAACATTTCAGGGCTCATGTGCGTGGATTATAGGGGGCGTTCTGTTGGAGATTTTCAAGACAATGCCAGCCACAGACAAGAACAAAGCAACACCAAGTGAAGGGCCCAGGTCTGATGGCATATATGGGTGGTGGGCTGGTCTGTTGGTTGACTCTTGGGGCCTCATTTATGAGGTTTTACCGTAGGGCAGCACCGCAGGCCTTCCTGCTGTGCTGCCCTACGGTAAAAGAAAAGGGCAGGGCTTATCTATCAGATATGGCGCATTCCTGTCCTTTTCCCCTGCGCTGGCCCACAATTGGCTGCCATGCACCAACGCAGGCACCTTTATACCTTTATACCATGGTGCAAGGGTGCCTGAGTTGCGGGGATGATTATTTTTGTGCAGGAGGGGAAATCTTCTTGCACAAAAATAATCACAAGAGGATTTTTCCTCTTTCTATGTGTGCTGCAGAATGGAAAAACCAGGAGAAATAAAGGTATTTCTCCTCACCGTGCCTCCCTTACGCCTCCCCCGGGGAGGCGTAAGTTTTTGGCGCTGCCTCAGATTTATGATTTCTCGTAAATCTGGGACAGTGTCAAAAAGCCATGGATGTTGCTGGGAAAGCCCCCAGCAATATCCATTGCACGCCCCTTTAACGCAGAAAACGGTGTTAAAGAGAACCATATTTATGAGGCAGCATTAAGCAAAAAAAAAGCAGCTTAGTGCTGCCTCGTAAATATGGAGCAGGCTCCTGGGACACGGAATGTTACAAAAAGTGACATTCCGTAGGAGCAAGAGACCTTATAAATGAGGCCCTGACTGTTTTGCAGGTAACCCAGTCTGACATACTTAGGTGCATCCACTGGAGTCAGTTTCTGCTTAGAATCATTAATGTGCATTTAGGAAATCATTTTGGTGTGGGTGTGGGTGGGTGTGTGTGTGTGTGTGTTTTTGGAACTGCCGTCTTCACGAGGAGCCTTTCTTTCTCTCAGTTAATTTTCGGCTCCCTTTTAGAAGGCTTTAAGAAGTTAAAAAAAGGTTGAACGTTGAAGCCTACTCCTGGCAGCCTAATAACAGGAGGATGCTATCAATTCTTTCTTAATGGAAGGCAATTGAAGACAATTGCTGGCATTCAGGCACTTACTTGAGAAAATGTATGTGTTCCCTCTCAGTTGCTCCCTCTGCTTCACTCCAGCACCTGTTCTCTTTCTTATAGAATTTGTACATGCATGGCTCTGGCCCACAGTGCACTGTCCAACAGATAGTATAGGATTTGCTTGACGTTTGTAGTACCAGAGACTGTTGTATGTTATATAGTTTGACTGAATCAACGATGGTGTAATCTGTTTTACACCTCACACTTGTAACAGGGCTGTTTCACTGTTCCTGACCTACCTTTGGCTGCCACAGCATGGTTATGGTGACCTCTACCTGACCAGCACAGCAAATTGCAACCACCATTCTTTGGATTGAAGAAACGGTTCTACTTTAGTGGAAGACAAAATTCCCCGAAGTGCATTAGAGATTTTAATTGAAGAACCTGATCTCTGACGGTTCAGGAAATGGATGAAAACATTACTGCTCAGAGATGCCTATGGGCATCATCTGGAGTTCAACAAACTTGATACTACTTGCAGCAGTGGGTAAAGTCCAAACCGAGAATCCACTTCTGTTTCTATCCTGACTCAAACAGGCAGAATATCTTAAATCTATCATCTGCCTCCCAAAACAAACAAACTTACAAATAAGGGAGGAAATGAATACCTGGACTCCGGAGGATATTCTAACCAGCAATACGAACTAATTGGGAGGTGACATGCTAGCACATTACAAAATTCCTGTATTCACTACATGATTTGATACATAACTACGAAGACATTATTATGTGCGTGACCATGATTGTATGCGCTAAAGCTCACCTACCCGCTCTGCAGAAAAAGACTGCCATTTGGACTGACATAGTGAATAATGCAAACCCTGTACCTGCCATTAATCGTACAATTGATGACTACAAAAAGAGGTAGTGTGGTGTATCACATTGGAGAATCAAAAGAGGATCCAGAGGCACAGTGTTGGTTCTGTACGAAACACAAGATATTTATGCACGTAATGGACATTATTATTTATGTATGTAGCGGACATTGGAGCATTTTCTGTATTTTTTAGGGATGATTTCCCAAAAACTCCAAGCACTGAGTTTGAGTTAGAGGAGGATGTGATCAACAGCTATGTCCTCTTGTTGATAGTATAATATATTTTTCTATGCCTTTTCAATCATTCCTATCACATTTTTAGTTCATTTTCCGAATAATTCATTGAAAAACACCCTAATACTCTGGTTAGGCAGCACTGTAAGGAGGGCTTCATGTAGGAGAACCATGTTTCTGCAATTTTTGTGCAGGCATGCATCGTTCAGGTCTATCAATGACCACAATGATCAGAAGTTCACTTCCTAACAACATGGAGGTCGTCAGTGGTTTCAAACATCTGTTCTTCGACTGCCTCTTTCATTGTAACGAGAAAGTATTTTGAATTAAAGGCTGGACTGTTGTTCTGGCAGAGTTTCTGCCAGTGTCCCCATTTTCCAGTAAAGTCATCTCCTTCTGCAACGAGTGACTGTGCTCTGTCAGTGTTAGTTTCCTTGTTGGTGGTTGTAGCAGATTCTGTTATCAGTTCAGAAGAGTGGAATCCCCACTCAAATGATAAACGCAATCCTTCTCACGGTATGGACAAAATACACTAAATAAACCTGTGCCTAACCCTCTGGTAGCCTGGCACGAAAGCATTCAAGCTTAAGTTAGAGGGAATGTGTAAAGTATTTATGCAGCACGCAAACCATAATAAAGAGAAAACGCTACCCAAGAAAAATCCCAAGCCAATTTATTGAAATAGAATTAATTTTAATAAATAAAATATCATGAAAATGACTAAAATCCAATCGGTAGAACTAGAGTTATGAAATATTAAAGTTGTAGTTGAAAATAGCGCCAAAGAGCACAAAGCACCACTCAGTTATCTGGCCACGCTGGACAAGGGCGAAGTCACAAGTCTGGGCTGACTAGGATGGAGTGCGGATTGGATACAGGTTCATCTCACTGAAGAGTTTACCTTCTGAAGTACAAATGAGGAGCTGCAGGTGGAGTTTTCCATTAGCGGGGCTGTGTGGCGATGGTTGTGAGTGAGAGAAGCAGGTTAGGCATTGGGGACTGACACTGTTGTGGCGCAAAGAGCTGGCGTTCCTGGAGGTTAGCGTCTGCGGGCATAGCTGACAGTTGTTGAGCAATGCAAGGAGTCTGTTCTTTGTTGCAAAGAGACTAAAACATCTGGGTTTTCACCTGGAGTTCAGGAGGAGTACACTCTGATGCCAGCCAACTGTCCTGGGGCTGGGGAAGGGGACACCTCTTGGGCACCAGGACTCACCTCAGCAGCAGAGGCCAGCTGCAGGGCTCAGGCAGGTCCAGGTGGTGCTGGCCAGCTGGGCAGTTGCAGGGAGGCCTCTGGAGGCTTGTTGTGCCCCTATAGCTCAAACAGGAGCTCAGCCAACTGATCCTTGGAGTCACATTTGAGAAGCCTGGGTTTAAAGCAGGCAGATCCAGTCTTCCTTCTTCAGACAGCCGGGCAGTCCTTTCCTGAATCTTCCACAGGTCCAGGAATGTGCTGAGGAGAGGTTCTGAAGGTGATATTCTTATGCCCAGTGCCAGCCTGTAGGTTTGGAATGCCCCCTTAGACTAACCTTCCCCCTTTGCTGTGTTTGGCTCCAAACAGTCTAGGGTAACAAAGGACAGGCAGACCTAGGTGTAAGCTACATTTATCAGTGGCAGGGCAGGCAGTATTTAGAGGCCTGGGAAGGGGTGGCCATAGCCCAGAGGCTACCCTTGAAGCTCAGGGGGGCTGTGTTTAACCCCTTAGGTCTCCCACCTCTTGAAAGGAACACCCTGCCCCATCCCTTTGATCCCATATCTGGAAGGAATACACACCACACCACATGAGAGCCATTCATAGTCATGTGACCCTGGACACAGGCAGAAAAGCACATGTTGTTTAGGCAGAAAAAAGTCAACATTCTAAAAATGTCTTTTCAGAATAGTAACTTAAAATGAAACTTTACAATTAAAGAGAATTTTAAAATACAATTCAATTGAGTGGAAGAAGCATTTCTCTATCTCTTCCCAGTGTTAGTTTATGGGAGATTTAAACTTACAAAAGTGAAAAACCACTTCAGCAGTTTTTCACTTTCAGGACATGCACAACTTGAAGATACACCCTAATTTTAATACACCATGCACTCTGCCCTTGGAGTCGTTAGGGCCTACCTTAGTTTTAACATAAGTATTATTAAGAAAGATTTAGGCCTGGCAAAAGGTTTATGTTGGGAGGTCGAAATGGCAGTTTAAAACTGCACTACAGGCTGCCGTGACAGGCCTGAAACATGCTTTACAGAGCTACCTTAGTGGGTGGCACAATGAGGGCTGCTGCCCTCAAGTAGCATTTACTTTAGATGCCCTGGGTACATTTAGTACCATTTACTAGGGTACCAATCAAGTGTAAGCCAATTTTACCATGTTTAAGGGAGAGAGCAAAAGCACTTTACCACTGGGTATCATGGTTAAAGTGTACAGCGTCCTAATGTGAACAAAAACAAGTAAAAAAAATCAGGAGAGTAAAGGCAAAAAGTCTGGTTGAAAACTACGCCAAGGTTGTCAGTTCTAACAGTGGAATTATTTATATGGTTTCCTGTGAACCTGAATGCAACACTCATGCACCCCTATCACTGTCTTTGTCACCCATCTATCTGTTATAATTTCTCTCCATCGCTGTAGAAAAACAAGTAGTTGCACCCGAATGTTATGATATGGTCAGCAGCAGATGCTGCCAAGTCTGTTGTTAGTGGGGATTGCTCGACTAGACACGATTCTAACTCTAAGATGATTGTTGCATGGAATCATTAGGCGGTATGCCCAATCGAATTTGCATGCTTTTGGAGTGGAGAAGAGTTTGTCATTTACTAATCTGTGGTCCAGCAGAAGTCATCTCACACCCATTGATTGATTAGCTTAGTACTTCTCAGCAGAAGAGAAGGGATTGTGGCTTGGAGTCTCCAACCTCCAAGGCTCCTAAGTTTAAAGTAGCTATTGGTATCCATATGGAGGGAAAGGAGCGTTGTACATCAGTGGAGGGCTCTTGATCAAGAGTAGTGTAGTAATACTCCAAGTGGTTAACAATGCTAGAAACCTTTTCTCAATGTATTTTTTGATTCCAGACATGTTCACAGAGGATTCTCAATGAGCTGGTTATTCTTCCATGGGCAGGTCACAGTGTTTCCAACCCTCCTGAAGGCAAAGAAGAGTAGTGTGCAGTTAGAAAAATGTTATTTGATTTCTAAAGGCAAAATTACAAAGCAAATCATATCCAATTAGTACAGCAACATAATACATTTAGGTACATATGTAATTCTCAAAATAAGTATTAAAGTATTCTACAATAGAAAAATTATTATTTAGTTTGAATGCTTTTATAATAGAAGCTTAAATTGTATGAGCTATCATGACTAATTGGATCTTTAATATGATATAATATTCCAGACAGTAAACAATCGGGTTCCTTGATTTCAGTTGATAGCCAACACATAGTACAATATATCATACCTACCCTAAGCCCAAGTTATCCACAATCTAGACCGCAAGGTAATTGGCCTAACACAAAAATGAAAGGCTCTTATAAATGTGGGCATTGTACAATGTGTTGGCTATCAACTGAATTCAAGTAATTCACTAATAATCTGAGCCCAAAGTACAAGATTAAGCACAATATCAACTGCACTACACGTTATGCAGTTTACATACTAATCTGCAGATGCAATAAGATATACGTTGGCAGTACAATTAGGATGCTAAAAGAGAGAATTTCGGAACATCTTCGGGCTGTCAAACAAGGAGATTCTAGATATCCCTTTTCATTACACACACTAACCAGTGAGAAACAGGATTACCATAGAACTTTCCCCTCCCATGGCTTGGAATTGATCACACCCAGTGTTAGGGGTGGCAATAGGGAACTTAAATTGCATCAACAGGAAGCACTTTGGATTATGCATCTAAAGGCTGTAGAAATGGGACTTAATCATGACAGAGAGCTACATCACTTCTTGGCACATTGGGTGTGGTATTAACCATGAATTTTAATTTTAGCAACATATTCTCTGTACAGTCCCTGGGATCGAAGGGAGAGAAATATATAGACTATGCAGCTGTATATGATATTATCTTGCAGATGAGCTACATTGCCTCTTGGCAGATTAGGTGTTGTAATAATGACTATCAATTTTGATAACATTTTCTCTGTACAGTTTCTGGGATCAAAATGAGCAAAAGATATAGACTGTGCATTTGTTTGTGATATGATTTCGTATTTACATGTTCTAACTCCACTATCCAGTGTGAATATGCATACAAAGCAGTAACCCTATTCTACCACTGACACTGCAGCAGTAACTTTATCCTAACATGAATATTGTCACATTCACTTCTCTGGTGGTGGGACTTGTTTCAAAAACATAAGTATTGTAAAGGTACTCACAGACTTGCCCATCTAACGTGTGATTGGGAGATAGGAGTAGAGAAAGGATAGCAATCCTACCTTTATATAAGATATTGTAACCGGTGACCGATTGATCTATCAGGCATCTGCTGATATTCAGTTAAAAATTGTGATAAGGTGATAGATAGTGCCTCCCCTTGTGATATTAGCAAACTTACTATCTCATTGATAGCGTACTATTTCTACACTACTATGAATGTAATTTCGATCGTGATGTCATTTTATTGACATAAATTCACATTACGACATCTTTATTTTGAGAGAGTGACTTGGATTTGTATGCACATTGGATCAAGTCTGGTCTTAGTTCCATTATTAAGCTTTGTACGGCATCCCCATTCCAATATGGCGATTGTGAACTGTGATGATGAGAGGACCGAGGAGAGCTTTAGTCCTTTTACAGTGTCTGAAGTGTTGAAATAGACAGGCCAAGATGGCGCTGATGCAGTACGCCGGCGTCCGAACATGCGAAGGGACTACTCCCGTTAAGAGGTGAGCCCACGCACTGTCGTTCATTGGCAACAAACTACTTGCACTTTGGAACTTGTGAGTAACATTGTGTTTGAATTTTCCCTCTGCTTGAGTCTAACAACTCAGATTGATGGATTTGAATCTGAACAAGTGATTGTCGTTGCTAATGCTAGTGATGAGGAATTGGGACTGGAAATTAGATACTAGAGTCTTATAACATCTGGCAATTTTATGGATTCCTAGTATTAGATAACTGGGTATAGATAATGACTTTCTTACATAGATTACGATTTATTCTATGTTAGCACTTGACTCACAGAGTACGTTTGGATAATCAGAGAACTAATATTTTGTTACAGATTTTGCTCAGTACATAACTGGACCGTACTCTGGAACACGGAACATTAGGTGAGAAATTGCAGTTTTCTTAACACTGCATTTGGGCTGGTCTTGATGGTATCATAGGTTAATTACTGTTTATGGCTCTTCGTAGATATGACTCACACACTATTCCCCTGGTACTGATTATTGGATCTGAACTTGCGATATGCTATACATGCTGATCGCGTACAAGGTGCTATGGAGGTCAGTGAGAGTGCTTGACTTTGGCTACTTTATGAATTTAATAGTGAATACACTTGGGCTACTTGAACCTATTTGAAATTATAACACAGAAAGTATGAGACTAACACTTGAAATTCAATTGCACCGGAGACAACTTTGAACACTCATTTCTTTTCCTCTTACCACCTTTCTATTAACCTGATTCATCTTAAATGAAGCATTTGCCACCTTTCGCGACACTTTTCCAACTTTAAAAAAAAAATCTTCACTTTACTCACTAATGGGTCACAGGTGGCACAAATGGGGTGTCCTCTTGGATGACTGACCCTGGAGAATGGACTTGCTTAAAGAAGTTTAGAAATTCCTCTGCTTTTAATATATGTATATTTATGTTATAGCCCTGATGAAGTCTGCTGTCACAGGATACAGCATTGACGAAATATGTGTTGGCAAGTGGGCTAGTGACAAGTCTGAATGAGAACTAAGAATCTGATACTGCAATAAAAACACAGTGGATACTGCAACATCGACATTGATTTATTGAGTGCTCGGAGAACCGTTTCAATTGTAGTCTGGAAAATATCTCTTTTCCACAAAGAGAAGGATCGGGTGACTCTTCCTCCTCCAGAGCACCATATAACTTATGGACAATTTAAAATATGGACCTTTGATAATACTATGGCTTACCCTGTAACTGATGTATGCACCTTTGTACCTAACCACCACCCCTTGAATTGATAGACAGTGCGGCATGGCTTTGCGGGACTCTGTATTGTCCTGTTTCGTCCTTTGTCTTGCTGTGTTGGATCCAGTGAGGCTTTCATTTAGGAGATGTGTGGCGCTGTGGGGCTCTGAATCACTCAGTGCTGGATCGGAAGAAAGCCTTCTGTGAGGAGCTGCGTGGTATGGCTTTGCTGGGCTCCTTGCCACGTTATGTTGGTTCCAATGAGGCTTTCAGTCATTAGCTGTGTGGCACGGGTCTGCATTGCTTGGTGTTGGGGCCGGTAAAGCTCATGGTCAGGAGCTGAGCTGCTCTGCCATCACACTGTGTTGGATCCAGTGAAATCTTCAGTTAGTAGTTAGAACTTCACTCTAACTCTAGTCAAGGGTCCAGGACCTTGAGCACAGCTCTTGTGGCTTCTTGATAGCTTGTTGTTTCCTTGTCGCTCAAGCAGGAGGTCAGACAACTGACTCATGGAGTCACTTCTCTGCTCCTGTGTTCAAGGCAAGCAGGTCCAATCTTCCTTCTTCAGACAGCAGAGCAGTCCTTCTTCTGAATATCCGCAAGACCAGGACTGTTCTGATTTCAGGTTCTGGGATGGCACTTTTACGCCCAGTGCCAGCGTGTGAGTAGGGGACACCTTCTATTTGTAACTCTAAACTGGTTCTGGTCAGTTCTTCCCTTTCCTGGGCCAGATACAGGGTGGGCTTCTTCTGAATTTAGGAAGGGCTGGGTACAGCCCACAGGCTATGTTTTGAAGTTCAATCAGGCCAAGGCCCTAGCTCCTCCTCAGCCATCCTGTCGGGAAGGCATACTCCACTTTAAGCTCAGCTCCTTTGTCCACTGTCTGGTTCCAATACACATTTTCCAGTGTGGGAGCCATCAACAGTCAGGAAATACTGGCAGAAAGGCACATTTGGCTTAGGCAGAAATATGCCAACTTTCTAAAAGTGGCATTTCCAAAATAGTAATTTAGAATTCAATTTTACTGTGAAAGAGGAGTTAAAATTACAATTAAAATGAGTGGAAGAAGTTTTTTCTAGCTTTTCTCAAACTGTATTTATCCCTTATCATATGTAATGAGGTGAACCAGTGTTAGTCTACAGGAGGCCAGCCTTACCACAGTGAAAAAAGACTATGGGGTGTGGCTTTCAATGCTAAGGCATTTAAAACAGTAAATATACATGACCATTTTTAACTAACATGCAGCCTGCCTCTAGGGCATGCTTTAGGGGTGACTTACAAGAGGTTTATTTTGCCAGGTCGAAATGTCAGTTTAAAACTGCCGACAGGCTGAAGTGGTAGGCCTGACACAAGTTTTACAGGGCTACTTTAGTGGGTGGCAACCATTAGCAGTATTTAATTTACAGACCCTGGGTACATGTAGTACTATATACTCTGACTTATAAGTAAATGTACGAATCAGATATGTGGCAATTTTACCATGTTTTAAAAGGAAGAGCACAAGCACTTTACCCCTGGCTAGAAGGCGTAAAGTGCACAGATTCCGAATGCCAACATAAACAATTTCAGCTACAGAAGGCAAAAAGTTAGGGGAATACCGCACAAGAGATGGTAATTTCTAACAGTGTGTAAAATGCATTTGTGTAATCCGCACTTGATATGATCTTGTAGATCATTACCTGATCCCCTCAGGTAATATATAGTGCTCCGTAACTTCACAGCTATGTAAATGCAAATACATACAAAAGTGCACCGCATAGGTAGAATTAAGGAATGCATTTTCTAATGTGGTGGAAAGTTTTCGTAGTGTAAAAACTATTTAGAATATATGATTGCAGTTTTTTTGTGGTACAACAAAACAGTAATCATTAACTCTTAGGAGTTACTGTTGATAAGTCAAAAAAGCTAGGTAAGTAAATCTGTATCAAGCTCGTTCACATCTGTTCTTTCTTCACTGCTTCCCTGTACATTTTCCTTACCTGCAATGTCCATGTTTTCCTCCTCATCAGCACTAGTTGACAGAGGATTGTTTCAATTTGTGGCTACCTTCTGCAACATATAAGACACAGCTACTAAACAAAATACTTTCTCTCACCCCCCATAAGGGCTCACAAGTAATGGGAAGACAGTGGAAGCAGTTTGTTAGGAGTCCAAACATAAATGCTATTGTATTGCATTTCCTTTTGTGGAGGGCACTGTGATGCACCTCTAGAGCAGTGATGGGGTGCAAAATTAGAAACAAAACCAGTCTTTCAAGCAGATGTATTGTTGGACAGTTGAAAACATATAATAAAATTGATAAATTGACATAACAGTTCCCAGAGAAAACGTGGTCAGGTGCTTTTCTATGTAATTATTCATGGGCAGTATTTGTTACAATTGTAACATTGTAAATCATTGTAAACTAATTTCTTTCTTGCTGCAAGATACCTATTGGTTTACGTTCTCCGCTACTTGGTAAAATAAAGGATTTGTGTGCAGATGCTGCAAAGTAGGAATTGCATTGTGTTGCCAAATGAAAAACATTGTCATTCGTTTGTACTAAAAATAAGTACATCCTTTTTCTGTTCTGAAAGATATGCTGAAATGCGACTTAGGTGGATACATCCATCGCCATTACTACATTGAGAAAGCGCTTGGTAGCATTACGGACTACCTGTGTTTTTTAGAATTATGCTGAACTGCATGGAAAAGCAGTGAAAAGCTCTACCAATGTACTGCAAATGTTTTGCTATCAAACCCCCGGGAAGGGGGGGGGGCTAGTAGGTGTGCAATCTTCCTCTTTTATCAATGAGCAGTAGGTTAGTTTCAGTGGCAGAGCAGTAAACATATATTCATGCAGGAGCGGCAATGCTTAGTTTTAGCACCTTAGAAAGTGGGCATTAACCACCATGTAAAAAAAAGCCTCCACTTAAGGTCAGTGCATGCTGCATGAGTTTGTGTTGTATGTCTTTTTTACTTGCAGGAAGTATGCCTCCACTGGGCAGGAAACAAGGCCACCGAATCGCAAAACTTGCACTCACCCAACAATACTCAGCCTTGCTAAGCGGTTGTTTTTTCTGTCGTGCTTTGCACTCTTGTGGTAGAGTACACTACTCGGTTGGCAAGACTGCATTCGCATTACTGCATGACCCAGTCTTAGACTTCAACAGCTCTTTATTGTAGTTTCCAGGTCCAGTGCTGGAGGAGGCCAGGGGAAAACTGGCACAGACTTTAAACATAATTTCGGTCAAATCTAGGTTTTTTTCTCTGGGGGCACTGATGTGTGGGGTGTCACGGGGAACTCTGGGTGTTTCCCAAGCATGCATATCATGCAACATATATATCTTCTAGCTAAGCTGCTTGTTCTCAGTTTAAAATTATATATATTTTATAACATTTTCAGGATAATTTTTTCAGTATAAAAATATAAATGTTTAGGTCTCACCTACAGATGGCTTTTTAGTTATTTCTTATTGAAAGACCTATTGAGTACACTGCCAATACTTACAGTGAGCATTGGGTCAACCCATTGCTCATGATTGGTTGGCTTTTTACCTCATTTGCTTGCTTCTTATAAAATGGGTTTCTTTCTTCTTCTTGCATTTGTCCCTCATCTGTTGCATACATCCTTTACCATCCTTTTCACTACATGACAGCCAACATCGGGGAGCTACTTTTCTTTCTTTCAATCAATCAGTCCATCAGGATTTATATAGTGTGGCTTATCACCTCAGAGGGTATCCAGGCGTGCAGGAGTGGAGAGAACTAGTCGAAGAGCCAGGTCTTGAGTCCCTTCCTGAAGTCAGTAAATGAGGGGGAGGTTCTTTTTTTTTTTTTTTTTTTTTTGAGTTCAAAATATTTTATTGAATTTTCATAATAAACAAGTAACAGACAATACAGAAAATAATATTCTAAATCGAAAATACCTAGTTATAGTAAAGAAGATTAACAGGCATATCAATTGAATTACATTAGGTAAGATAAAATAATTATTCTTAGAGAACATAAAAAGGAGAGGAAGGAAAGGGATCAATAATGATTCAAATTACATTGTCTATAAATAGAGCTACAATATGAATCAGTAAATATACTATATGATCAATAAAAAGCTAAATTAGTTATACATAAACCGTTTAAGAAGATATATATACATCAACAGGAATCCAAAAAGCATGAAAAGAATTGGAGTTATGATTGAGCCCAGTCAAGGACAATTGAGCTCCTTTTCTTGTAAAAATAACCCATGACCACCAAGCATGTACTGATAATAGCGAGACATCTTTCCAGCAAAATGTAATAGATTTTAAAGCAGCTGATATTAGGAAATTAAAAAGTTTACCTTCTAAGTCATTTAAACTATGTGAAAGAAGAGCAGATTTGCAAATTAACATATTGTAAGAAACATCATCATGGATATTTAATATCTTTTTTATAATATCCCAAACATCAGTCCAAAATTTTAAAATTAAAGGCATTTAAAAGCATATGCTGTAATGTACCAGGGTGTGATTTACAGTGCCAACAAGAAGCAGATTGAAGAAGTTTAGCTTGGAATAGACGTAATGGAGTCCATAAACAATTAAATAAGATATATGAATTGGTTTGATAAAGTGAAACAGGCAGCCAACCAGAAATACTATTAAGCCAAATATCCTTCCATATATCAATGGATAGTGAAAGTGAAAGTTCATTATTCCAAAATACTGGAAAGCATATTAATGTTGCTACCAAGAGAATTAGATAATTTTTATATAAAATAGAAACACCATGTGATGAAGTAGAGACAGT
Organism: Calotriton arnoldi; assembly: GCA_963921515.1. Taxonomy (NCBI): domain Eukaryota; kingdom Metazoa; phylum Chordata; class Amphibia; order Caudata; family Salamandridae; genus Calotriton; species Calotriton arnoldi. Next base: position 124,903 of record CAWUFW010019800.1, read on the forward strand.
TTGAATGTAAATTGATAAATCAGCTTTAACATTAGAGGGAATATCTTGAGGAAAAGAATCTAAAATGGAATTACATAAATGTTCATATTTAGAAAAATCAGCTTGAGGTAAATTAAATCTTGTTCGTAAAAACTCAAATGATAAAAAAGCATTGTTTGAATATATATCTTTAAGATAAAAAATACCAGCATTAATCCATGAATACCAGTAACTAACATTCCTATTCAGCTTGATAACATTGCTATACCATAGCGGCATGTCTTCAGTAATAGACATAGGAGATAGAAAAATTGAATCTATATCATTAAAAATCATTTTAGTGGACTTTAGTATAACGGATTTATGCAAAACTGATGACCTATTAGACATAGTTAACAAAGTGGGGAGTGGAAATGGATTTACCAATGATTTCTCAATATCAAGCCAAATAGGAGAATTGTTTAAACAGGATTGATTAAACCATATGGAACTTTGTTTTAAAATAAAGGCTTTGTGGTAGAGGAAAAAGTCTGGTAATCCAAACCCAGCATTACATTTAGGCATTTTTAATTTTTTATAACTGATACGAGGCGGTTTACAGTTCCAAAGAAATCTGGATAAAATTCTATCAACATCTTTGTAAAACTTTAGTGAAAATTGAGTAGGAATCATGGCGAGGGTGTAGAAAATTTTTGGAGCAATTGTCATTTTAACGGAATCCATTCTACCCCACCATGAAAGATGTAATGAAGACCATTTAGACACTTTATCTTTTATATAATTTAAAATAAAGTTACAGTTAAATGTTATTGTTGATTTTATAGAGGATGAGAATAAAATCCCAAGATATTTCAATTTATCCTTTTGCCAAATAATATCAGTCATAGGTATCATATCAGGGTACAATAAATGTTTAAGGGGAAAAATTCAGTTTTGTTAGTATTTAATTTATATCCAGAGACTGTAGAATATTTTTGATAATCTCTAATAGGGAAGGGAATGAGATTATAGGGTCACTAATAAATAGGAGTACATCATCTGCATAAGCTAAAGTTTTTATAGTAACATCTTTAATATTAATTCCTTTAATATCATCACATTTTCGTATAGCATTGAGAAATGGTTCAATACCAATAAGGAATAAAAGTGGGGAAAGAGGGCAACCTTGTCTTGTACCTCTAAAAAGTGAAAATTGATTCGAGATTTGGCCATTGATAAATAAACGAGCAGTAGGGGCATAATACAGAGCAGAAATCATGCGAATAAATGCCTCACCAAAATTAAATGACAATAAGGTATTAAATAAGAATTGCCAATGAATTTTATCAAAAGCTTTCTCAGCGTCTAAGGCCAGTATTCCTGAAGGTAAAGTTAAATTGGGAGCTTGTTCAATAACATGTAGCAAGGCTCTTGTATTGTTTGCAGAGTACCTATTTTTCATAAAGCCAGATTGATCTGAGTGTATAATAGAATGCATTACAGGAGCTAGTCTAGATGCCAATATTTTAGCATATAATTTACAATCTTGATTAATTAGAGATATAGGCCGGTAATTTGACACTATGGTGGGGTCTTTATCTGGTTTGGGAAGCACGACAATTAAAGCCTCAGTAAAAGAGCCTAAAGTAATTCCTGAAGAACCAAAAGAGGTAAAAAGTTGAGATAAAAAGGGCAAAAGTTGTACTTGAAATTCCTTATAAAACTCAGCCGAGATACCATCTGGACCAGGAGACTTATTTTTTAAGAGATTTTATGGCTAACAAAATTTCATCTGTAGTGATGGGAGAATCTAACCCTATTTTATCTGATTGAGAGATGCTGGGTAAACCACATGTAGTTAAAAAGGAATCAATTAAAGAGGCATCCTGAAAATCAGGCTTATTATATAGATTCGAGTAAAAGTCCAGAAATTCATTAACAATATCATTGTGAGATAAAGCAATTTTGCCATTAGGTCCATGAATAGAGTTTATTTGAGATTTGCTCTTTTTTATACGTAAATAATTGGCTAGGAGTTTCCCAGATCTGTTGGCATTAAAACGAAATTTGGCTTTAGAGTTAGAAATCTGAATGCCAGCTCTTCTGCTAAGTATTGAATTAAATTCATACCGAAGCTTTTGCAGTTTAAGTCTATTTTGAGGATCATTAGACGTTATGAAAAGTCTCTCAAATTTCGCAATTTGTTTTTCTATATTTTTAATATTATTATTGAAGGATTTATTTTCATAAGCCATAATGGAAATAGTTACACCTCTAAGGTATGCTTTAAAAGCATCCCATCTATTAACCATAGAAGTGGTACCTTCAGGATTAAGTAGGAAATAATCTTGAATTGCACTTAAGATTTTTGGTTTATTATGTTCATTAACAACAATATCAGTATTCATTCGCCATCTGGATTTATTTGTAAAAGATGAATTCAAATTCAAAACAAAAGAAATTAAAGCATGATCAGAAATATCAATGTTGCCAATGTTGGGAGAACTCACGGATTGAATTAATTGTCTAGAGACCAATAAATAATCAATTCTAGAATGAGAATTATGTGGGTTTGAAAAAATGTAAAACTTTTTTCTGTAGGGAAATGTAGGCGCCATATATCAACTAATTTAGTGGTTTGAATAAATAATCTGAAAGCATGAAAAACCTTAGGAGGGTGAAATTTAGTACAGGATAATCTATCTAATAGAGGATCAGCTATGACATTAAAATCGCCTCCTACAATTAACGGAACTGTACCCAATTTCAAGACCTCAGTAGTAAGATTAGACCAAAAAAGAGGGTCGTCCGCCGTAGGGCCGTAAACATTGAGTAAAAAGATGACTGAATCATGTATTTTAATTTTAACTATAATATATCTCCCATCAGCATCTGAAGTTTTATTCAGAATTTGGCAGTGTAATTTATTTGCAAAAAAGATAGCAACCCCATTTTTTTTTCCATTAGCAGGAGATGAAACAATAGTATCAACCCATTTTTTCTTCATATAATCTAAGATTTTATCATCTATATGAGTCTCTTGAATAAAACAAATATCAGCCTTGCAACTACCTAGATAATCTAAAATTTTTGTGCGCTTAACTGGATGACGCAAACCTTTAACATTTAATGAAACTACTTTAATATTATGTAAGCTAGCCATAATGAAAGAGAGAAAGAGAAAAGATAAAGAGGAGGATAGTGAAAAATACAAAGAGGTTGTGAGAAAGTAGTAGCTCTAGAACAGGGAAGATGAAAGGGAAAAAATAAAACATGGAAAAACGACAAACAGAATACATTAATATCAGGAGTGAAACGCACACATGCTCAACAAGCATGACCGATACCGTTGGAGCCCGATGAAGAATAACTCAGTAATTTGTCAAAAAGTACATAACTGGAAACAATCAAGTAGTAGATTCATGAGTATCCATTAAAGGCTGTGACTGTAGATCCAGAAATTGTTTCAGTTCTTGAGGACGCTGAAAGGATTTCGAAAAGTTATCTTTCCAAATACGCATTGTTGAGGGATCAAAAAGACCATACTTGAAACCAAGACTTCTTAGTTGAGGACGAAGAGCAGTGAATTCTTTGCGAACAGAAACAGTCTCTTTGGCGAAATCTTGATGGATAAATATTTTATTCCCATTGACCATCAACGAAGGAATTTCTCTTGCTGCTTTCCTAATCAAAACCAAATGGTGATGACGGAGAACTTTAAAGATCATTTGTCGAGGTTTGGTGTGTTGAGGGTTGCGGTGAGAAGGAATCCTGTGAGCCTTATCAATTTCAAATTTTTCTGGAAAACTGATTTTCAACAGGCCAGGAATCAAAGTTTCCAGATATAATCTGCAGTTGGCCCCTTCAACATCTTCTGGTAGATTGAAAATGCGTAGATTATATTGTCTATTGCGGTTTTCCATATCTAAAAGGAGTGTAGACATGGGTGATATTTTCGCCATAAGTGGAGTAAAAGCATCTATTTTAACCTTATTATCCTGTATTTTAATTGAGTTGTCAGAAATTTTCATTGATAAGCAAGCCATTTCTTTGCGTACATTTTTAATCTCTGACGCAATGGTATCGGTATTAACACGAAGTGCTTGAATTTCTTCTAAAATTAAAGATAAGGAAGGTTCAGATGACTCTACCGCTTTTGATTTGATAGGCGGAGGTGAAACCTGCTGTCCTTTTATTATGTAGAGAATTTTTATTTTCCATTTTGACGTAAAAGGAACCAATTTGCAATTAAATATAATGTTTGTAGGAAGGTATAATATTCTTGGTGTTCAAATCCTTCAAAAAACTGGTGCAGCAGCTAAAATGGTTTGTGGGAGTGGCTAGGCCCAAGCCAGGCCCTTTCTTAGGTGCTTACTCCGCCCCCCTGACAGACAAGCCTGGCAGTACCTGAAGGCAGACAGGGAGCAGGAGCCTGATTGAAGAAAAACACCACTTCCGTCGTCCAGAGGCACTGAAAAACGACCCACAGCACAGGTACCAGCTTTACTGCTTCAGCGACCTCTTCCCAGCCATAATCTGACTAAAATTTCGTCGTTTTTAGTGAAAAACGGGCGAAAACGCGGAGGAGCTCACCGGGAGGCGGCCATCTTGTTTCGCGCGCTCGCGCGAGTCGTCATGAGGGGGAGGTTCTAAGGTGGAGAGGGAGGTCTTTCCTGGACTTGGCGGTGAGGTAGGAGAAACAACGACCTCCACTGCAGCTCCGCCAGATGTGAGGGACGTGTGCGAGGGAGGCGGATCGGAGTTGTCTGGTCGGCTGGTGGAAGGTCAGGCGGTGGGTGATTTATGAGGTCATGCTTTGTGGAGGGCCTTGTATGCGTGAGTCAGCAGCTTGAACTGGCATCTCTTCTGAACGGGGAGCCAGTAGAGGCTTCTGAGGTGATGCTGGTGATGCTGGTTCGTTTGGGGAGGTCGAGGATGAGTCTGGCTGAGGCATTTTGTATAATCTGTAGGCATTTTGTATAGTCTGTAGTCGTATGAGGAGGCGGGAGGTTGTTCTGGAATAGAGAGTGTTTCCGTAGTCCAGTCATCTGGTGACGAGGGCTTGAGTCACTGTTTTCCTGGTGCTGACAGGGATCCACCTGAAAATGTTACGAAGCATGCAGAGGGTGTGGAAGCAGGTGGAGGCTACTGCTTTGACCTTGCACTTCATGGAGATTTTTTTTTTTTCTCGTTTTTGAACATGCTGATCAGCAAGAAGCACTGGCAACCGCTAAAGATCAGCTCACATCTATTTAAGCTGGGAACGTTTGCGTTTGCCACTGCTTTTTTTAATATAGGTGGTGCATTCACAAGACAAGTTCAGCCAACACTGTGGTCCATATTTTTGTGGGTATTTTCTTAAGTTTTTTATTTTTGTACCTGTCCCTTAGACTGCATCTGTGAGTGAAACATATGAGGGATTGAACGTTACAGCTGATATATTTTACTGTTATAAAATATATGAGTCAAAATAGCTGCCACCTGAGTTTGGGGGTGGCCTAGTAACTTTGCTTATTTTGACAGCGTCATGAGTAATTACTTCTGAGTTATCAACTGGTAAGCAGAACATCACTATCCTGTCTAAGTGTGTCTCGTGCATGATTTATACATACACTTAGTATGTTTCTATCAAACTTTTGTCAGATAGTGTAGTTACGGAAGCAAAATGGCCTGAGAGTTTCTGGAGCAGAAATGTACCTGGGCTAAGAGGAAATTGGAGCAAATCACATTACCATGGAAGCCTTACTTTAATAACTTGTAGCAGGATGACATTGCCAAGACAAATAAAAGGGTTATTCAAATAGTTGCAAACTCTTTCTGTAAACTGTGATTTGAAACTAAACAAGAATTATATTTTTTTGCATTTTCTCTTTAAATAAGTGTTAGCTTTCTCACAATAATCTTACGGTGGAGCCGCATGATGTCCGCCCCTTGACAAGCATTGTTGTAGATGTATTGAATTTAAGACTTTTCATCGATTTCCGTTAAGAACAGATTTAGGGCCATATGTATCAAAATAGTTGTTTTGCGATTCTCAAATAGCGATTTTTTGCGAATCGCTATTTGAGAATCGCAAACGCGATGTATGTAGGATTTGCAAAAACTTTTGCGAATCCTACATATTCCTTAATTGCGAATCGCAAATTGCAATTCGCAATTAAGGAATACCTCCCCATTCCTTCCTATGGGCCTAAAGGCCCATAGGAAGGAATGGGAGAGATTCACAATTTGCGAGTACCCATTAGGTACTCGCAAATTGCGAATGCAATTTCAAGGATGCAAGGGTGTCAAAAGGACACCCTGTTACACCCCTGAAATAAGCATTGGTGCAGATGCCCTAAGGGCATGTATGTGTGCTACATGGCAAACAAGTGCATTTTTCAAAGAAATCGCAAATTACCACCAACCTGAAGTTGGTGGTAATTTGCGATTCCTTAATCCAAAATCGCACAACTTGGGTGCTTCTACATTGCATTTAAGGAATCGTAATTTGCGATTCCTTAAATGCATTCGTAAAATAGGGAATCGCAAATTTTGCGATTCCTTATTTTGCGAGTGGGTTTTCCTTTCATACATTGCACACAGCTAAATTGCGATCGCAAACGCTGAAATTCTGCAAATTTCAGCGTTTACGATCTCAATTTAGCTCGATACATATGGCCCTTAATCTTCTAAACAGAGCGCAGTCATGTATCACCACACAGGTAAAATATACAGCCGAGATCCCGCCTATCCAGAAAAGAAAGGTACTTAACACAAATAGAGATGCTAGGGGGCTTATGCATGGCTTGCACAAATATGAATCTACAGCAGGGAGCAGGGACTCATCAGAGGAACATCCGCATGCACACTTAGCCAAGCCTTGCACAAACCCGGGTCATCACTACTTTAGTTCATCCAGGTAATGTTTTTAGCTGTGACTTCCAAAAGCCTTTGAAAGTTTTATAATCAGTAATTTAATTTTATTAAACCGCAATTTTATATTGGGACTTTGATTAACCTCATTTTAGACTCTAACGAAGGGCAATCTCTTAAAAGAGCAATGAATCATGAAGGTAGTCCACTTTAGTGAAATTGATGGTAGTCCGTTTTAGACATATTTAGTTGTCTGTACTGTATAGATGTACTGACGTTGTTTGTTATTTTTTGCTTTCTTTATATACATAGATTTTTAAAAAAAGATTTAAATAATTTACAATAAAACAAGATGAATGCAATGTATTTATCACATTTGTATTTCTTTTATTGTTTATCCTCCTTTGCCATTCCACACATTTTTAAAGGTAAATTTCTCATGGGCTAAGTTCCACAACATTTAGCAAGGTGCACAGTATTATAATTTCATAAATAATAATTTGCATTACATGGTTTTTGCTACAGCAGTTTTTCTGCTGTTTCGTCGCACTGTAATTAATGAGTGTCACTAAGTGCCAAGTCAATGTCATTCCTTTGACCTACTTTGTAATAACAAAAGCTTGAGTTCATACTGCTGAGGCCCGAATCAGTGACATGACTCCCTTTCTCCTCTCTTCTTCCTTCTTGTTCCTTTCTACAGTTTCACAACTTCTCTCTAGACTCATTATTTTCTCTCTATCTACTCTAATGCTGTTCTCTGTCCCCAGACATATTTACTTTGGAGTTTTCTTTAGGGCGAAAATGACCCGTCTGGGTATCGGAGCACTGTACAAATAGAAAAACAAGTTAAATATAGAAAACCATAAGGCAATAAACAGATAAAAATACAGTTAGTGGTGTGTTGTACAAATAGCAAATAAGTTGTAACAGCAAAAGGAAAAAGAACAGGCAAGGAACAAAATAGATTTACAATCCTCAGGATACAGAAATGTATATAGGCAAGATAGTCCGAAACTCCATGAGATCAGAATTATTGCTGAAGTTATCTATTCAGTAACAACATTTTCAATTCTTTTTTAAAGGAGGAAGTTGAAGGGTTGGATCTTGTTTCAGGAAGAATTGCATTCCATATTCTAGGAGAAAGACCAAAAAGGAACAATTATACATTTTCTTTTTGTTGAACTTCTGTGGCTTCAACAATAGAGAGTTAAAATTTCTTAGAGAGCGACTCCCACCGGATATTTCAAGTTTTTTTGCCTGGTAGACGGGAGTGTTGTGATGGAGAGCCTTATGGTTCAGGCAGGCTATCGTAAACTGGATTCTGGTTTCAAACGGGAACCATTTGAGACATTTCCGATCCGTTGTAACGTGGTCACGTTTACCTGATCCTGGGATGATCTTAGCAGCTGAGTTTAGAATGGCTCCTAACGGAGCCAGCCTGGCTTTGGGTAGACCTGCAAGAGTGGCACTCCCATAGTCTAGGCGGGAGATAACTAGGGATTGGACTGCTAACTAAAAGTCATCTGGGGGTATGAAAGGGTTTGATTTTGCTAAGGGTGCTCAAATGGTAATTAGCTCCTCTGGTAGTTGCACTGATGTGATCTTGCATACTGATGTATTTGTCTAATGTATTGCCTAAAGCTCTAGTAGAATCAACAAGATGAGGGGCGCAGTTGAGTGCTGTAAGCTGTTTGAGCCATTCTTCTATGGAAGTCAAGTGATTGTAGGGGTTGATGAGAGAGAAATTCTGCTTGTGTGTATTTAGTATAAGTTAATTGTGGGGTAACCATTGTTGGGTTTTCAGTAGGGCGAAGTTGAGGGTATTGATATCTTCAGGTGAGGAAATTTTTAAGTATAATTGTGTCATCCGCGTACATGCGGTATTGTTTATTTGAGTGTGTAAGAATTTCTGTCAGTGGTTCCATGAACAAGTTGAATTGCATAGGTGAGAGTGTGGCTCCTTGAAGTACGCCAATCGAGACCGGAGTAATGTCCGATAGGGTTTGATTGACTTTGATTCGTTGAGCTCTATTATGAAGCAAGGAGGAAAACTAGCTTAGGACGAGACCAGATAAACCCATCCTTTTCTCCAAAAGGTTTAACATGTTGTCATGTTTAAACGTATCAAATGCAGAGGAGAGATCAAGGAGTATAAGCTGGCAAGGTTCATTCTGATCATGTAGTCTCAAGGCATCATCCACTATGTGTGTCAGAGCCGTTTCAGTGTTATGATCCATTCTGAACCCAAAGTGGCAATAGTTGAGGAACTAAATCTGTTTTTGTGGTTGCAGGGTGTAAGTGTACATATTTCTCTAGAAGTTTAGCTAGTGTCATAGTGTTAGTAATAGGATGGAAATTGTTGAGGTCAGACAAGTCCGCATTTGGCTTTTTGGGTTTGGGGTAACCTGACCTATCTTTAGGCAATCCGGAATCATACCCTGTGATAGAGAAGCGCTGATATTCTTAGACCGATGTGGGAGTATGAGGGGGCATGGCCCACCGCCGATGGCTCCGTCGCCCATTGCAGTAATCCCCCAATATCTGTACAATTATCTGAATGCCATCTCGGTGTTCTTTATGCCTGTACCATGCTAACATTGTGGCAGAGATGTGTGCAGTGGCAGGATGACTCCGCCGCCCCGGAGGCGAAGACAGCGGTGCGGCTTGAGGGACCAGGCTGGGCTGCGGCCTCGATTTCCCCACTCAGGCCGGGGGACTGCAAGTCGGCAGTTCCCGGCAGGGACTGAGGCTGTGGTGCCCGCAGGCTGTGGGAGCCGTTCCATCAGACCCACATCTGCAGCTGTCGGTGGACTGCAACACTCAGCATGTTGTGGGCTGTAGCTGCGGCGTGTGGCGTGAGACCTGAAGGAGCAGTAGCTGATTCCTGCGATGTGGAGGAGTGTGGATGGTGTGGTGGAGATGGGGGTCCTTGTGGGCCCCTAGGTGTGGGTCTCTGCCTGGCGGCGCTGATTCCCCCCCTGTGCCACTGGTGTGTGTGGCAGGTGACCCTGCGGGAGGTCCAGTCGGGGCCTACTTGCTGCCGTGGCATATCTTCAAGTTGTGCGGACCCCGGTGCCCACTGGACCAGCCCCATATCTAGGACCAGAGTGCTGCCGCAGACCCGTGGCTTGCCATCACCTCCTCGGGCCTTACCTGGTCTCTGGGGAATGCAAGCTAAGCACCATACTGATGGCTGGGCCTCTGGCGGGGAGCTGCCATGACGGTGTTCTGCTCCTGCCTGTGCGGTTCCTGGGGGACCTGAGGCTGATTGGGGACACTGCTCTCCATGCCAGACATTGTGGAGGCTGGCGAACTGTGCAGTCATTGGCGATACTTGTGTTGTGCACACCCCCGCTGCGAGGGGACACCTGCCACCTGTCCCATCGGTGGAGGTGAGTCGGGTGATGCCGGAGTGGTGGCGTCTGTCTCTGACCGACCAGACGCAATGAGAGGTGAGACATGAGGGCTATAGCTCACTGTTGGAGAGGCTGTGGTGAATCTCCCTTGGACAGTGGGCCTGTTGTAACTTGGTCTGGTCCTGAAGAGTGGGATGCTGTGCTGGTGACACCTCGAGCCATGCTGTGAGGGAGCGAGGCGGCTCGGGGGCATTGTGCCTTTGCTGGAAACCCAGTGAGAAGTGCTGCTTCGCTGGGGAGGAATAGACCTACATTGAGCCCTGTTGGTGTCTATTTGAGAAGGCTTCCTTCATTTCAAATAAGTGAGATTATTTGACTGAGATTTGTGACCTCCTGGTCGTGGAGCCAGAGCCTGTGCGACCTGAGCTGCTCTACTCTCTGCTGCACGAGCCCTAGACCTCAGAGAAAAGCTACACGACTTCAAGGCCTCTTGCCGTTTCTTTGTGGGGGGACACGTGGCGAGAAACCCGACAGGCTTCGTTGGGGACCTGTGCTCGCCAACTGAAAGAATGCATGGGGCCCCCACCAAATGAAAACTGACAAATTTGCTCTCCCCAGAGGGCCCGAGTCTCCAGAGGGCGCCCAAGACCAGTATTCCTCTGCGACCCCGCAGACATCCGGAGAGGCCTCTCTGTCGCTTCATGATATTATGGCTGTCATAGAGGGAGTCCGCACCGCGCTAGAATCGTAGCATAGACACCGTAACAACGGAGGTCTCTCTGATGATGGCAGATCTCCCCAACATGGGGACCAGAGTTAAAGAGGTGGAGGACTCTGCAGCAATTTTGCTTCAAGACACAAAAATACTCAAGATTCAAGTGGATGAACTGAAGGCCTCCAACAAGTTCCTAGAAGTACGACTTGAAGACTATGAAGGTAGATCCTGGTGCAACAATGTCCGTATACTGGGAGTCCCTGAACGCACGGAAAAGCCAGCTCCTGATCTATTCGTGTAAGACTGTATTCCCAAACACCTCCAGCCCCGGACACTCCCTCTCAAAGTTCTTCTCTGTGGAAAAGGCCCATTGAATGCCAGGGGGGGTGGCCGCGGCCCGGGGCTGCGCTGAGGCCCATCCTCGCCCGACTCTTTAATTTTCAAGACCGAGATGTTGTGCTCCAAATGGCCCAAGCGGCTCCACCAGTGTTGTATGATAATGCGCACATCACCTTTATCCCGGACTTCATGCTAAAGGTCCAAAGGCAGAGACGCAGTTTCCTAGAAGTGAAAAAAGCCTTAAGAGAGAGAAAGGGGTAAAATACTCGATGCTGTTCCCGGCTAGACTGTGAATTGAAAATGAGGGCAAAGCTTGGTTCTTCACTACACTGGAAGAGGCCTGGGAGTGGCTCGAGGGATGGAGAACAGCTGGAGGCTCCGGCTGTGGGGCGAGGCATGGAAGGCAGAGGAAGAGATCGGAGGTGGCTGACTGTCTGTCTGGGGTGGACGCTCCGATGCTGGAGGGACATACAGAGGGTCAGCAGGAGGATTGATTGCCGGATTCAGGTTCAAACTCATAGGAGGGGTGTTCTCCTCCGATGGCTGTGATGAACAGCGCTGAATTGATACTGAGGTTTGGGGTTGAAATATTTTGACTGCCTGGGTGGCTGGGTAGAGATCCTCTTGGGTGTTGTGCCGGCGCTTGGCACCCCTTCTGGAGCAGCGGAAGACGTTGTTCTGAGATATTGACTTGTTTGAGGAATGGGACAATATTTTCATTATATTAGAGTTGATGGCGCCATACATTTCCTTTGATAAGGAGATGGGTGAAGGGTTTGTAGGGAGGTCCACAGTCACCTAAGTTTACTATGTTGGTTGGGGTGACAGGTGCTCTGCAGAGTTGGGGGATGAGCAGTTTTGGGTCCGTCATGCAGGGAAGGGGGCTTTTCCTGGGTTATCCCTATACAAGTTTTCACTGACAATCAAAGGGTCCGAGTTGGGGGGAGTTGTTCAACAGGTTTTATGTGTTTCTTTATCTTATCCACTTTGATGCGAGAATGGCAGTTCACGTGTACCACACTGAATGATTCGATATGGCTGGCTGGGTTGGTGCAGGTCTGGATTGGCGCCGCGGGGGCCCCAACAATGCAGGTTGGGAGAGAAACCTTATGGAGACGAATGGCCACTGGGGTAGACATGTCCATCTCTGAGCTAAGATTATCCTGGAATGTTAACGAGTTGGTAGACAAGATTAAATGTGTAGTGGTACTCCAGTATATTAAGAGACTTTCCCCTGACTTAATCCTATTGCAAGAGGTTCATCTTCTGGGTAATGCCTGCAAGGCACTTGATCGCTGGGGTTACAAAATGGTGGTTCACGCAGGCTGCACCTCCTGTTCCTGGGGGACCGGGATACTCCTCAAAAAGCAATTCCCCCTCTTTGTTGAAAAGTCCTGGTCGAAGAAGTTAGGTAGATGCACAGCCCTCACAGGTACGCAGGAGGGTGAGATGGTTAATATTATATCCGTATATGTTCCGTCGGCTATGCACAGCACCACTCTCCCTGACCTGGGCTCCCTTATGCTTCAATTGCCAGATGGAGGATTCATGATGAGGGGATCTTCAACATGACACTATGTAATAATAGAGATCGTTACCCCCGAGGCAGCCAGTACCTTCGAGTACTCAACTGTAGGAAATCTTAGCTGTGCTGGGCTTGGTTGATGTCTGGAGTGCCCTTAACCCCACCACACAACACTTTACATTCCACTCCGGGGCGCACAGTAACGTTTCCCGCATTGATTTTATTATATCCTTGGCCTCCTGTCTAATGAGTTTGCGGGATGTATGTCACCTGGCCAGATGTATTTCTGATCATTCTCCCATATGAGCGAGGTATAACCGAGGCATCCCACGTACTAGGGGCATGATCTCCATAAATCCCTGGTATCTTAACCTTCCAGTTGTAAGGGAAGTGCTCAAACAAAACATGATCCACTACTTTAAAGATAATGAGCTCTCCATCACCCCTTCACTGATGCTCTGGGAAACCTAGAAGGCAGTAATCAGAGGCCAAGCTCTCTCTTTGATGGTGTGGCATAGGCGAGACAGGAGAGCTGCGGTAGAGGCGCTCGAACGAAACATTTTAGAGCTGGAAGCCCAGCTAGTGGGAGATTAGCACGACGAAACTCAACACTATCTAAACCTCAAGCAGCAGGAATAAGAGATGTGGAGACTGAGTTCGCCAGGGCCAAATATAGAGCTATGCAACATCGGTTGTATGATTTAGGGGCCAGAGCAGGAAAACTGCTCGTATGGCTGGATAGGTGTGACCGAGCGAACCAGTGGGTGGTGACGATAGAGTCGGACAATGGGGATCGTCCGTGCGATCTGCAGGCTATTGCTGATATGTTCGCAACCGACTACTCTTGCTTATATTCTTCTGGGGGCACGACCACAGACCATCCCAGAACATGAATCCCTTAACATCTTGGCAGATCGACTGACCTGAGGATGTGACGCTCATAGACAGTGACCTCACGGAGATGAAGGGAAGCAGGATATTCAAGCCCTAAATTCGGGCAAGGCGCTGGGGTCCAACGGCTTGCCCATAGAACTATATAAACTCACGATGCCCACCATAGCGCCCTTCTTATTGAAAATATTTGAAGAAAGTGGGTGCAAAGGCACACTCCATGAAGAACAGAGGCTCGCCTCTGTGGTGGTAATACACAAAGAGAGCAAACCACCTGAAAAATGCGCCTCTTATAGAACTATTTCTTTATTAAATGTGGAGGCAAAAATTCTCACCAAACTTCTAGCACTCCAGCTCATTCCACTAATTTCGAAACTGGTCCATCCAGACAAATCGGGGTTCATGCCAGCTCGCAGTACTGTTCTTAATCTACGGCGGATCCATGTTGTCTTGGGACGTATACATAGAGTCCGCAGGGATGCCGCAATCCTCTCTTGATGCACGCATGTCCTTTGATACAGTAAAGTGACCATATCTCTTTGCTGTGCTTAAACATATGGGCTTTGGCCCTGACTTTTTGGCCTGGTTGTGACTGCTCTACGCTGCACCCTTGGCACGAGTAGTGGTGAATGGCAGGGTGTCTTGAATCTTTCCCCTCCGGAGAGCAACCCGGCAGGGTTGTCCCCTGTCTCCCCTTATATTTGCCTTAATTTTTTAACCATTGGCGGCCTGGGTTAGGGGAGACCTGTTGATTCACGGTTTACGGTGGACAGAAGACTGTGAGTACAGAATATCGTTATATGCTGATGATATCCTCCTTCTCGTGGCCGCCCGAAATCTTCCATTCCCAGACTGCTGAGTATCTTTTCTATCTTTGGTAAATACTCCGGGTATACGATCAACTGGTCTAAATCAGTGTCATTTGTCCTCCATGGACCTACCCCACGCCTCCCGCCAGGATGTGAGGCACGGATAGTAACAGAAGGGTTCCGATATTTGGGCATCTTCATCACCACTGACCCAGATGTGTTCTCGGCTAAAACCTACAAAGCCCTCTGATTTGCTTCAAAAGTGACGTTTACCACAGAGGTCCCTCCTGCTATCTCTATTGGGAAGAGCGCACTCTTCAAGATGATGGCACTACCACGCTTTCTCTACGTGTTACAGAACACTCTGTTTCGAGTACCCAATAACTATTTCAAGGCGATAGATGGTGAGATCAGGACCCCGTTATGGGACGGTTTCATTGCGTATAGCCTTGGTGAAATTAACACCGGGGTGATACGTTGGTGGGATAGCTCTGCCCGATCTTCAATCTTATTATAAAGCAGAGCAATTGATGACTATTAACCAATGGGTTCATCAGCCCAGGGATAAACCAGCCTATTGCATGGACAGCCTGGTTCTCCATCCGGGGAGTTACCATCGAGCACTGTATATGACCCCACGCCGTCTCCACCAGGAAGGACTGATGGCACTGACGGTCCTCTCTGGCATGCAACACTACGCAAAACATGATGGGGGAAGAGGATTACGCGAGCCACACCTTTGTGGGACTTTAAACTTTTGGGGACAACTGCAATGCGACAGGGGTTAGACAAGTGGGACTTAATTGGAATCTCATCAGTGGGAGATCTCTGCTCCAACACAGGGGTGACTTCCTTGGCTGATTTGCAAAAGGCTTATAATTTGGCTCCAACTGAGGCTTTCCGATACATAAAAATCTGCAATGCTCAGCAGGCGGTGCTACTCCATGGGGAGGAACTGATTCCCCATTGGAGAATAGATTATTGGAGGAACATCTCATCACGAAAGCGATCTCCCTCATGTACCAAAAATATACATATCAATAACTCCCCTGATACCCTTTTGCACTTGCGGGAATGCTGGGAAGCGGGTTTACTTGATATGCAAGAAGACGATTTGCCGGAGGCCTTGGCTTCGCCCAGGAAGGTGGTCATTAGGACGCGTTTCTGACTGGTCCAACTCAAAATACTACATAGGGTTTACCTGTCTTGCACCACGTTGGTAAAAATGGGTAGGAGGTCGGATGTGATGTGCCTTAGACAATGTGGGCAAGAAGGTACTTTTTATCATATCCTTTGGAAATGCCCTAAAGTTCGGTTCTAGTGGGAAACAGTGCTGTAGTGCATGAGTGAGGTCTGTGGGGTGATCCTGTCATTATCGGGTAAGTGGTGCCTCCTTAATGTCTGGGAGGCCACTGACCTGGCGCAAGCTGATCAATCCTGAGTCACCTTGGGCATGATGATAGTTTAGCGAAATATAGCGCGATTGTGGGGGGCAGAGTCCGCGCCATCCCTCAGAGACTGGAAGAGAGATATGGACTAGTGTATGGTGGCGGAGAAGTCAGTGTATGAGGGTAGAGGCTGTCCCCGGAAGTGGGAAAGAACCTGGGGTAAATGTAATGTTTACAGGGGAAGTCCATGTATCATCCCAATGGCTACTGTAATGGTGTTCCCGACGTGTAATGGCGTACTGTAACCCAGGCCCTGGACACACAGAGACCTGTATCATTCGCTTGGAATTAGATGGCAAGCATGATACTTGTTATTGATTTTTGCGTGTCCTGCTAAACAACTGTTTAAGACTGTGGCAATGTATAATGTGGTGTACTACTTTACTCTAATATACAGAAGTTTTAAAAAAAGTGTGAGTATGAAAGATCTCAGCTCTTTGATGAGTATGGTGGGTGCAGGATCTTTGAAGTGGTTAGAGGGTTTAATTGATAATATTGTCTTGAGTATCTCAGCTTCATCATGAAGTTTGAAATTAATCCATGCAGCGTTGTTTTTTTGTCATGAAATCAGAGAGATAGAACCACACCTTAGGAGGCATCGGAAGGAGACTAGACTGGACCTGGATTAGCGGGCGTTGAGAGGCGAATTGTAGATCAGATTCAATCTTCCTTGTGCTTTCATTAGAATGAGCAGAGAAATCATTACCACTTGGGAGTGTCACATTTTCTTTAAAATGGAGGTTAGATCTGCCACTTGCTTGCTGTTTGATGATTTTGAAAGGCTTTTTGGGTCTGTTTTTGGCATTGTCCAGTTGCATCCTGAAGTAGTTTGCTTTGGAATTACGTATGAGCTTGTTGTAGTAACTTCTTGTGGACCTCAGGTGCTGAAGGTGTTTTGTGAAAGGAGAGATTCTCCATGCTCTCTCAGCCAGCCTTAATTTCCGCCTTACCCAGTTAAGGTCGCCACTGAACCAGGGTTTAGAGTGTCTACTGGGTAGTCTTTTAAGCTGCTTTGGAGCAATTGTATCAAGAAGGTCTGACATGGATTGTATGTACTGATCTGTGAGGTCATTCACATTTGTCATGTTTGAGGGTGGAGGAAGGAGGTTGTTGCTAATGGAAGTTAGATTTCTTTATGTTTATTTTTCTAAAGTCTCTGAGCCACTGTTTTGTTTTGCGAGGTTAACCTTGTTTAATTAGTGCATTATCCAAGATGAAGAAGGAGATTTGGTAGTGATCTGACCAGTCACAGGGTGATATGGATTCTAGTTGTATGACATTTTCCTTGGTGATGATTAGATTAAGGGTGGAGCCTCTATTATGGGTTAGGCCATTGTAAGACTGGGTAAGGTTGAGGTCAGCAAGGAAGGATTTGAAGGTGTTCAGTAAGGGGTCATTTGGGTCGTTCCTGTGAATATAGAAATCCCCAAAGAAGATCTGGTTAGGGGGTTTGTTCCTATTAGATGAGATGGTCTCCATTAATTGTTCAATGAAAGGTAGGTTATTACCAAGTGGGTGAAAAATCGTGTGGAGTTTGTATAACATCTTGTCATTGACCCATATTTCGCTGCCTAGGAATTATCAGGAGGGCATTGGGGCAGTTTGTGCAAGTGTTAGGGAGAGGATTGAGCGATAGATGCATGCTATACCTCCTCCTGCTCTTTCAGATCTATCCAATCTGATGATGTCATAGTTGGGAGGCACAAGAATGTGTTGAATAGTTGAGGAGGCGTCATTGAGACAAGTTTCTATTAAGATCAGGAGGTCAAGGTCTTGTCCGAGTATGAGATCTGGGATGTTCGCTGTGTGTTTTACCACTGATCTGCAGTTAAAAAGCATGGACTTGATATATGATTTGGTTACTACTGCCTCTTGATGTGTTAGAGGTACATGTATTAAATTACGTTTGTTTATGGTTCTACAGGTTGAGAGTGAGTACTCTCAGTGGGTAGAGGGAATAGTTTGGATGTTGAATAGCGAGGGTAAAGAATCTTTTAGTGTGGTGTTGTATTTTTGCAAAGGAAGTGAATGTCATCATCAGATAGATGATCGGTAGCTTTCTGATGCCTGGAGTAGGGCTTGAGAAGGGATTGCGATCTCATGTGCAAGATAGGTGGGTTCTTTATGTTCGATAATTCAAGCAAGGAGTGCCGGTTAATTGTGGGAATATTAGGTTGTTTAGTGACTGGTGTACTGGAAGTTCCAGCGATCAGCCTGGGATTCCAAAGCTTTTCAAACTTCAGGGTTATGTGTGTAAGGTTCTGTAGGTCTCTCTTGACTAGTTGAAGTTCATGGTCGATGAGCGTGTTCTCAAGGGAAGTACCCTCTACAAAGCAACTGGAAGTGTAGGATGGATTAGGGTAGGTGGTTGGAAGAAGAAGGTTAGGGGATAATAAAGTAGGTGTGATGTTTGGGGTGTCATCAGCGGGCATTTTAAGTTCACGCTCGGTCAGTGCAGGTGGGATAGGGGACGTGGTGGTCAAGTGGTGTGTTACTTGGATACCAGAAGGTTTAGTAGATGGAGTGAGTTTGCTGGAAAGAGGGCGTTTGTTAGCCCCGCCATTAACCGGGTTGCTGTAGTTAATGATTCTCTCGCTGTGAGCATAATTCACAATATTCCCTTGAACTGAGGGAGGAGGTAGGTCAGATAAGTATGATCTAAGAGGGGGGCAGGAGACATCATTTAGAAAAACTGGATTAGATCCAGCAACGATGATTCCAAAGTTGTGAGAAGGTGAGAGGTCTCGCAGAGGCATATGAGTAGAGGTAACATTGGGATTAGATGAAGCAGGTGTTAGTCATTGCGCAGGAGGCAAGACGTTGATTTAGAGGAGTCGTGGGGACATTGTTTGACACCGTATTTTTAATCCTCATGAAGATTTTGTCAAACCATTCAAGATTATGGTCAGATGATTATATGAGAACTTTCCCATTGTTATATAGGGAGATGGTTACTTCAACCTTGAACTCATGTGAGGGTATTATGGAGATTCGAATGCCATGAGGAGTTTTCTTAGAGATGTTAATTCAGAACATTGAGTTTACGGTTCTCCTCCATTGAGCTCTTCTGGAGGTGAAGAAAATTACATCATTAACCACAATTCCTTTAGAGATGCAGAAGTAGGCATCAGATATTAGCGTTTTTTGGGTTCTGTTTGAGTAATTTATAGGTTTAATCTTGAAAGGATTTTGGCCTACAAGTGACAGCAAGTTATCACTAGTGTTTACATTATTTGGAGCCACGGTGCACCAGAAAAAAAGGTCAGGCTTAAAAGTAAAAATTTTAAAATTATTGAATGTGAGAAAATTAAAGAGGTATAATAAGGGTGAAGTGCGGATAGGATCCTACGTGGTTGCAAGCTTTGGTATTCTTTGGGTATTAACACTGAACACTTCCAATATGACTGCCCCCTTGGAGACAATCAGCTGATTATGTGCATGGGGTCATACCATGTTTCGAAGCAAATAGTTAGTAGAGATAGGTAGTGGATCCTTTAAAGTTTATACTATTCAAAGGTGGCTGCCCTATTGGAAATGCAGTTCTGTGATTGTATGAATGAAGTCTTTCCATGCTAAGGGCTGTCATTCAGTCCCTCTTCTAATTTGTTGGTGTGAGAAAGACCACGATTTTAGTAGGCGGTCATTCTTATGTGGGGAGAAGAAAGGATCCCCAAAATGGAGGGCATGAAATGACAACAGGAACCCAGCAGTAAGCACCAAAGGGCAGGCTAGATGTGATCTGCCCCACCAGCGCCAGGTGCCACTTTGACGCCAGTGCAGAGAGTACCAGCATAAAAGGCAAGGTCCAAAGACACAGGCAATCAGCTACAATGCAAGTCGGGTGCCTCATCAAATGATCCCAGGACAGCTGAGCCACACCTGAGGGCAGTGAGCTCTGCAGGGCCACTCCAAAAGACAGAAAACACACACACGGACCATAAAGGCAGATAAATTGGGTTGGAGGGCACCCTTGAAGGCAGGCAGCACAACTTTGTGTCAGTATACCAACCAAATCATACACCCTCCTCTAAACTGAACTCCCTGGCCACTATGCTTTCGAGCTTGCACATTGGTACTAGCGTCATAGGCAGTAACTTCAATGCAGTGGTTAATCCAGAGATTGACGCAACTGGTTCCCCTGCCCCGGGGCGTGCCTACCGCAGCCGTCAATTTGCAGCCTGGGTGTATGCCCTGGGGCTCTGCAATGTGTGGAGGATCTGGCAATCTCATGACCACACATACACACACCTCAGCGACCCACAAAACGGAGTCCCGAATAGACCTTTTCCTCCTTCCTTCCATAGACGTCTGCCAAGTGATGAGTACTAACATCCTTCCCTGTTGATACCTGAGTATTGGAGCCATAGTCCTGCCCGGAGGCCCATGTGGCACTGGCACCTCAATGCATGGTACCTTACTGACTCAGACTGTGCAACCTATCTGGAGTCTGAACGGTGGACTCGGTGGGAAATCTCTGGGGGGGCTAGCAACCCCCATAATTAGAGGACTTGCGAGGGGGTTTACTTGAGGTAAGGAAAAGGAGAAATTGGTGCAGGTTACTGCTCTTGAGGCCCAGATTTTCACCCTAGAGTGACTGCTCGAGAGCAGCCTTCCCCCGAGCGCACTGGTCGCGTGGCGATGGCTAGAGCCTTGCTGCGACAGATCTCGTTAGAGGAGGCCACACAGTGTTGGAGGACGAGGAACGTATATGAATATGGAGACAAATCCAGGAAGCTCCTGTACTAGTTGTTCACCCGGGACATTGTTTGTAGAATTATACTCCAGATCAGGGATGTGGAGTCCGGTCAACAGACGCGCACCCCTGACATTCTGCAGTCCTTCGCTGCCTTCTACCAGGACTTGTACGCCTGCAGACTGCGGCCCTGCGAGAGTTGGCTCATCTGCTGCTGGCGGACATTCCGCTGCCTTCGATTCCTCCCTCATTGGCCCGGGACCTTGACCAACCCACTACCGTGGGTGAGACATAGTATGCCCTCCCCTACTTGAGCAACAGTGACCAGTGTGGTTTTATGCTGGTCTGTAGTACTCAACATGGCATCAGGAGGGTGAAAGTGGCACTTTCTTGCACATCCCAACTCCAGTTTCTGGCCGCTCTGCTCCAAATACACTTTGAGAAAGCCCTTGACACTGTGGACTGGTCCTTCCTGCATAGTGTCCTGAAATGCGCCAGGCTTGGGGATTCTCTTCGTAAACTCATTAGGGTCTTATACTGCCAACCCACTGCACAGGTCCAGGTCAGTGGGTCCCTTGCTGCCCAATTCTCTTTGCATAGAAGCACCTGCCAGGGGTTCCCTCTCTCCCCTCTATTGTTTGCTTTAGCAATTGAACCCCTAGCAAGGCTCATTCGCTGTGAAGCACAGTTTCGTGGGTGGGCCTGGGACACTGGGCCAGAAGAGAGGATTTTGCTATACGCAGATGACGTGCTGCTTCTTCTGACTGATCCACAAATTACAGGGGCTCGTGCATAGCTCTGCTCGACTTGTTTGATGAGGCCTCTGACCTCTGAATGAACAGATCTAAATCCTTGCTGGTTCTGATTAAGGGTGACGCAAATGTCCACTCCTGGCAATCTGACATCACAATGCACCGCCTTTTCTTTAAACACCTGGGGATCCAGATTACTCTGGTTCCAGAGCTCATGTGACACCTTAACTTGGCACCCCAGTGACAACCATACAACATGACATTAAGAAGTGAAAGCGGCTTCCGCTACAGGAATTGGTTGCATAGCCTTTTTCAAGATGATGATTTTGTGCTGCTTCCTATATGCTTTTCAAATTTTTCCACTCCTGATTCCTAACCAGTGGTTTCACAATCTCAACTCCATCATTCGTTCATTTCTCTGGTCGGGGGCCTGAATCACATTTACCAACGGTCGAAAATCCCCATACGAGACGGGCCTAGGAATGGTTGATCTCCACTGGTATTATCAGGCCTCACAGCTGATCATTATTAATGATTGGCTTCGCGGTGGCTGGGATGATCTGACCTATCAATGTGATCTCTCCCTGATGGGCCTTGACAATGTAATACCTCAATCTCTCCCAGGGTGGTCTTCTTGAGCTGGAGATCTCTACGACTCCTTGGTTGGGACTGTAGACTGACACTGCTTACTCCCCTATGGAAAGGCAGGTGGTTGCATCATACAGCAGGCCTGGAGGTGTTTCAAAAATTGGATAGAAGGATCATCACTGTTCTATGGAATGTGGGGCTGGAGACCACATGTAGACATTCCAGGAGTTGCAAGACCACTACCAACTTACCCGGACACAATTTCACAAATATTTGCTATTACATCACGCCCTTAGTGCCAACATCCCTCCAAATACCGAAGTCCCTGAATTCAGCCCCTCAAAGCCAAATTATTGACCGGGGGATATTATTCAGGCTGCCATCTCCCAAGTTTACCGTTCCCTGATTATTAACACCCGAGCGGATTGGACGCACTTAAATGACGTTTGGAGGGGTGGGTTGAGGAATTGGATGATTCAGACTGGAGGGACGCTAGAATGGCCCCATGCGTGCGAGCTATCTCCATACACTTTAGATTGATCCAGCTACATTATCTTCACTTGACTTACATGACCCTGGTGCGACTCCATCGAGATGGTAGGCTCCCCCGGCCCAATTGCTTTTGTTGCTTTGCGCCCGATGTGGACTTTTATCATGCGGTTTGGGCCTGCCCTGTGATGCTTCGCTACTGGCAGGTGATAAAGCAAGAACTCTCATGGGTGCTGGACAGACCTCCGAATCTTTCCGCTAGAGTGGCCCTCCTGGGCATATTGGACGATCTTTGTGGCCCATGAGCGGAGGAGACGTTCATTGGGGCCGCCTCTCTGGTTGCCAAATGTAACATTGCCCGGAGGTGGAATTCTCCACAGGCCCCCTACTTGGTGGAGTGGAAAGAGTGTGTGGACTGATGCGCCCAGCAAGAGAAGCCTATTTATGCTGCATGAGGTTGCCTGCAAACATATGGGAAGGTTTGGGGCAAATGGGGGGAACACTATGGTCTGAATCTGTAACTTTGGACTGTGACATATGTACTGTGGTGGTATTGCGATAATGGTGGTGTGTATGTTTTATGTTGATGCTTGGAAAACAATAAAAATCTTGTATATAAAAAATCCTACCCTTTGTTTTGCACTGACATACCAACCACTCTGCACGATGTATGCTGTGAACATGCTGGAAAAAGCAATGTCTTAGAGAAATTAATTAAAATGATGTAAGAAACTGTCCACACCTTTGACTATGCCTTGCAGTTATGTTTTATTTTGTTAGTGCCTAACTGCACCTTGGCTTCTGACACTTATGCTCCTGCTGCTGATGTTCTACTGCTTGTGGCATCATCTCCTGCCTTTTTTTGAGTCCCGCTCTTATGTGATGGTCAGCATGCTCCCTGAATTCATGCAGGAAGGTGTTAACATGAAAGGGATTGCTGTTAGTGCACATGCGCAGACATTCATTGTGAACAGTTACGCTATCACACCGTACCTATAAATAACAAGCATTTAAAATGCAGTGGCTGGTTGTGCTAAACACAGAGCCACTCTTCACCGTTTTAGTTGCTTGTTCCCGGTAACCAGCGGGCTCTAAAACTGGGCTTCTGAACCAGCGTTCACGACTCTAGCCCCCTTGGGGTTTGCCTAGTTCATAGAATGACCAGGCTGGTGTGCTCTTCTCAGCAAGTGAAGGTACAGTCAAACTGCGCATCCCTTTTCATCATTGTGGTACTTTAGGAGCTCTCAAATGATGCTTGCTGACGTTGTGATTTGGGGGTTGATTGTGCGTGTTGTCAGTGCCCTAAGTGGGCCAAATCCGGGGTCTGGCAAAGCAAAAAAATTAATATAGAACCACGAGCCTATGGGGACAGCGGTGGCTCCTCTGCTAAGGAGGAGGAACCTCCTCCCACTGCTTCAACTGCAAGCTCAATACAAATAATAAAATGATAATAACTTCGTTATTATCATTTTATTTTTTGTATTGAGCTTGCAGTTAAAGTGGCGGGGTTGGGCTCCCTGCATCACAGCGAGGAGGACTGGTGGCTGCACCTTAAGTGCGCATGGAGGTTTGGCTGGCCATCTCGGACCAGCCAAACTGCGGCTGCCCGCGGCCCCCGCAGGGGGCCACCCTAAACGGGCGGCCCCTTTAGTGCCATTTGGGCACTTCCCCACCCCCAATGATGTGCGGGACTCAAGGAGGAGTCCCCTACCAGACGCGTCACTTCCGGCACGCAGAGGAGGTGGGGAGGTATTTATGCCTCCCCCGGCCATCTTGGCGTCCTCTTTGCGCCGGACACGCCGTCTACGGGTCGTGCTGCGGTCTTTGTGCCTTGAGGTCGTGCCCGGTAAATTAGAAGCGAGGTTAGTGCTGCCCCCCCTCCACATGGTTCCCCGAAGCCGGCCAGGGCCTGTTGGGGACACCGGTCCCGGATGCAGGGCCGGCCCGACCCGCATGAGGCCCGCAGGGTTATGCACGCTGGCGGGGTTGCTGAGAGGGACCTTAACGGGGGCAGAGTGGGTTTCATGCTGCTCGGCGGCATGCTGGGCAGCCTTGTCCAGCCAAGGAGCCTTTGAGCCCCTGTTGCTTCTATCCAGGTTCGGCCCAGCACCGTCACCCGTAGGGCCATAGAGGCTGTCCGGCAAGGGGCGGCAGGCGGGCAGCGGGCCTGTTGGGAGGCAGCCCGTCCCAGCTACCCCGGCGTCGACGCAGGGCTACCCCCCAACTCCCCCCCCCCCCCACACATGGCCTCGGCTCTCATTAGCCGGCCGAGCGAGCGACCTGGCTTTGGCTGTGGGCGCAGGATGCCAGCCAGGTGTGCAGGGCAATTCAGTTTGGGGCTGCAGGGACAAGCGTGGTTTCGCTGAGCCACCCCACCCCCTTGGAACTTGCAGCTATGGAGGGTTGCGGTGATAGAACTACCCGCAGGGCAGCGCGCATGTGCGATCCATTGTTCCCGTCGCGGGGGTATAGGCCTGCTGTAGGGGCTCCTACTTGGGCAGAGCAACCTTTGGCTGATGAGGGCGGGTTCGGCCCGCAGGTACCGAAGGCTGCTTGCTACACCGACAGAGGGGGTCAACACGGGCGTGTGGCCTCGGCGACGCCTGCATGTATTTAAGGCTTGTTACACCAATGGAGGTGTACGACTTGTGCGTGTTGACTCGGGCTAGGCCCCGCAGGTATTGATGACTGCTGGCTTGCACCGATAGAGGTGGATTAGCGGCAGGTTGGGCAGAGGCTACCGCAGGCTCCTTCCCTGATACGGAGGACGTTCGGCCCCGAGACAGGCCGTGCAGCGCACCGCCAGTCGCAAAGTATGTGGGGGGGGTCAGCATTTCAATGGCTCGGGCACTCAGGGAAGCCTCCACTACCCGGGAGTTGTTGCCGGGTTGGAGGGCGAGTGGGGCATGCGAGGGGGAGGGTGGCGAGCACGTGGCTCTTCTTTGCCCCGTGCGGCGATCACTGACTGGTGATGCGCGATGTGTCCTTGGGCTGCGGGGGGGCCTCTCGCGGCACCGGAAAACGCCGTTGAGGCTCCGTGTGGCAGTAGGGGCCAGCGCGTGGGGCAGGGTTGTGACTCTTGGGCCCCGGCCCCGAATAGTTCGCACTCAGGCCAGGTGTTGCTGGGCCTCGATCCTAACATCTCAATGCGTGTTACCTTTGTGCCGCGGTGAGGTGAGGGGCCATATCAGTGCGGGCATAGTATCCTGCTGGGTCGTCGGCATCGCGAACGTCGAAGTAGGCGGTGAGTGCAGGCCAGGATGGGCCTTTGTCTGGGCCGACTAGCTTCCTTGCTGGGGCTGCCTGGGTTCCCGGGTCCATTTGAGTGCGGTGGCTGCGGCCCACCGGAGTGCCGCCTGTTTTCCCGGCTTGTGGGGCAAGAGAAGGAGCTGTTTGTTGGGGGCCCGCGGACTAGTTGGGCCAGACGAGTTTGCTGGAGGCCTGGACGGCCTGCCATGTCGACGGTCAGCTTGTGCCCCGGGAGGGGCAGAGGTTACGCAGCCGATAGGAGGAGGATTGTACTGGTGGTGTCCACAGTGCTTTGTGGACACGCTAACCTCTCGGCACCGCGTTGCACCTTTAGGCAGCGTTGGTGTTGTAGGCGGTGAGTCCGGGGCCCGTTGGGACAATTTGCTTTTAGCCTCCTAGGTGATGTCGACCTGCTCGGGCAGCGAGACTGGGCGGATGGGTGAGTTTGACTTTTGGTATCAGTGGACTTCATGACCGGTAGCCCCGGCAACGTTTGTTTTGGGGGCCGCGCGTGGTGCTATATAATGTGGCATTTAAAAAAAAAAAAACTTTGTGCGCTCTTGCGGGCGCTCCTCTCCTGGCACGTGCTAAGTGTTGCAGCTGCCAGTGATCTTTCTGGTGGGCCCGTGATTTAAACTGTGCTTGGCGCATCTTTTCAATTATGTCCGCCCGTGCATTATTCTGGCCACAGTCGACGCAACACTACAATGCAGGGCATGGAGTTATGCGCGCGCATATGTCAATGTCGTTGTTCCTCGCTCCCCCTCCCCCCACCGTCACCAACCAGTCATTGCTTGGAGGGGGCTTGCATGTGGGGGAGGGGGGGCGCAAATGATCGGCAGTTGCTGCGGGAGTCTGGGCCCCTTTGGGCAGTTTGTGTTGTCTCCGGCGCTCCCTTGGGCCGGATGCCCCTGCCTATAGGCGTGTATAGTAATGCCCACAGTTGCCCCCCATCCTTTTGAAATAAGGATATTAGAGGGGCAATGTGCCGAGGTAGGATGACGGTCGAGTGCGGCCACGGGTCACTGCACTGCGCGATCGGCGGCATACGAGCCTAGCACGGGAGGCCAACGGCATGGGTTGAGGGCCCACTTCATTTTGTATGGCCGTTGTTGGGTTCATGGGCTTTAGCTCTGTGCCGTGGCTCGCGGGGTGGGCGGGCGTGAGCCAGGCCAGCTGTTCTGGCCTCCTGTGCAGCAGAGCTATGGAATGGTCTGGCAGTGGTGAACAGTAAGCAGCATGGTAGGTGGCCCGCATCCCTGTCGGTGCACGGGCCTCCATTTGTGGCACGGACATGCAATGTCTGGGGCGGAGCGCAGCACGGCTTTGTTCGTCGTGAGTTTATAGCTTCTCCGCAGCTTTCCTGGGGTGCCGTGATCCCTGCCTCTGATGGGCACCAACCCAGCTTCAGCAGGGTTATCATTTACCGCGAGCGTAGTTGACCGTGGGGTTTGTTGTTGGGGAGGTCCTGTGGCGCGTTTGACGCCGATGTGGGTTGTTTGGTGGCCTTGGTCCCGACTATGGTGAGATGGGGGCATGTTTGCGGGGCGAGTTCACGGGCATCCTGTCGCTTGTGACCTATTGCCCGCTGGACAGGCTGGGTGCGTCGCATCTCCGGGGGGACGCGGTGGTGAGTTTTGCGGGAGTGCAAGGTAGGAAGTGGCCCCTCCACCCCGAAAATTACTATTATCAGGGGTTACAGCTGTGGCTCTCGTGCTGGTATTGCATTGCAGCCTTTGTATGGTGCTTCATATCTCAGTGAGGGGTGCTGAAGTGCATTTCGGGTGGGTAGTGCCCCACACCTTTGGGAATGCACAGTTGTTGGAGTGCTGTATTGGTGGGCTACCTCTAAGAAGCTGCTAAGGGAAGAAAGATTACATCCTTGAAATGGCATGGAGATGGGCACTCTGCACCCCTTGATGTTAAAATGATGAATCATTCATCTAGAACGGAAATGCGCACTTAATAGATACTCCCTAGGTTTAACGTGATGCAGGCAGGCGACCCCATGTTGGCACCTTACACTTATGGATGGGGCGCAATTTAAGAGTTAAGGAGCCCGCAGCTCACTCATATACAACCCGCCTGATTTCCCCGCTCAGCATGCTGGTGGGGCAACTATGGAGGGAGCCAGAGCAAAGGTATTAAGGGTAGTTCTTTGTTCAGCTCATTGGACGGGCCTTGTGAACGATTTGACCCAGTGGTGTATTGCCGAGGAGCACAGGCATCCCGGGGCAGCCCAAGTGACTATTGGTTGATGGGAGGAATCACACATTCTTCATGCCAGTAGTGGACCTTTCACTCGCCTG
This sequence comes from Calotriton arnoldi, assembly GCA_963921515.1. Taxonomy (NCBI): domain Eukaryota; kingdom Metazoa; phylum Chordata; class Amphibia; order Caudata; family Salamandridae; genus Calotriton; species Calotriton arnoldi. The sequence goes on from CAWUFW010019800.1 coordinate 152,879, forward strand.
GTGCGGGCCTGAGGCCATTCATGGGTACACTGATCGCCTCTAATGCTGATGGAACTTTTTCCCCGGCTAATTTTGGTGTTTGATGCAGCCAAGGTGGGTCCCCGGGACTAGTGCATATGCAGCCCCGACTCATGGTGTTGCCGGGCCTCATTGGGGGAGGTCGATTGATTGTATTTTCGTGCCGCAGCTGGGGACTGGAGCCGGTTTTGGGGCCTTAGTTGCAATGTTTTGTTCCATTGGCAACTGAGGCTGATTGGCATTTGGCATTGGCTTGTCCTTATTTGATGGTTTTGGGCTTCAGACATGGCGGCTTGGCAGTGGTGTCACGGGCCAGTGTACACACTTTGCAGCCCCTATAGCTGCGTAATCCGGAGGAGAGTTGGAAAGACCACTGCCTCCAGGGGGGTGGCTGCCCACTGTAGCACCAGGGGGCTAGGGCATGCGGGCATGTAGCACATTTGTTAATGGTGCAGGATAATCATTGTTTTACTCTAGGAAACTGGGATCTCATGACCAGGTTCTGACTTGTTGGATGTCAGTTACCAGCCCAAGGGGGAAAGCACAATTTTTATTTACTCTGTGCTGTTATGCGAAGTACAGTTGCTGCCAACAACTACGGGGTTGTGCTATCTGAGCTGTAGGACGGTGGCCCGATTGACCTAGTGAGTTATATAATACCGGTGAGGTCATAATAAGGTTTGGTAGCACAGAGTAATAGGGGCAGATGGTACTAAGTCTCTCTTGGGTGGACGATACGCAGGGTATTTAGAATTGCCTGGTATGGAATCTCTGCTGCAGGTGCCAATGTGGGAGTGCATATGGCACATCAAATTTAAACTGCCTCTGGGATAGCCAGTCTCTGCCTAGCCACCTAAGGGGTGGGCAGGAGTCAGCATAAGTGTGCACCCCTTCCCCTGACTAGAGGGGTGGCTTCGGCCAGGCTTAGGTGCATACCCTAGCCTACCTGAAACTCCATTTACAACATGGGTAGAGAACGCCTAGGAGTGGTTTGCAGTCAATTCGCATCCGCCCCACAGGGCGAATGTTTTAGGCCACAAGGTTGTGGTTGGCTCTTGCGAGGGAGCCTGGTGAAGAGCCAAGGTCAGGCTAGGAAGTCTCGCGCTTTCGCCGCACTTTGAGGCCCAGTCACGAGCGCATGGTAGCAGGGTGAGCTGGCTGTGGGGCATGAAGTGCCAAGGCATCGGTAGCACTGAGCGGCTTGCAGCCGGAGGCGGTATCCGATGCATGGGGCACTTGTTAGAGTAGAGCCCTACTCAGAGGTACCGCCTTTAGAGCTAGGAGGTCTGTTGGCACCGCCTTCAAGGGAAGCCATTGTCTAGCGGGCTGCTCTGTGCAGAGCATTTGCAGGCGTAAGTTACAGTATCCGCTACCATTTCAAATGTGCATCTTTCACAATTTACTCAGATAACTGGGACAGGAAGTAAGGTGGGCTGGATAACTCTTGCTTCTACCTGAGTGGCACATCTTGGCAGGAGTGTTTGTCAAAGGGATTGCACTTCAGCCAGGTAATGTTAGCACCCATCCACACCAAGCCGATCGTCAAGGTCACCCTGGGCCTCACTTACACAGCCCAGTAGGAGCCCCTTGTGGTGGTCAGTGACAGGAATTACTAATTTGAACTGACAGGAGGCGTGTCCGTGGGTTTCAACAGCAGAAGTTTGGGGAGAGCTAGACTCCACCCACCCTTGGTCAAGGTGTAAGTTTTATTAGTTGGAGTGGCACTCTTATTTGACATGGGGTTCATTGCCACACGAGGGCATCGCTGAGTTGTAGCCAGAGTACGGGCATTGTGTGTTTCCCAGGGAGCAGCAAGTGAAGGCAAGACTCTTCCCTAATCTAGCACCAGAACACAAAGTAGTCAGGGTCTACTTGTCTGTTGGGTGACTTGTGTAGGCACTGGTGTAGTTGTCACTCCACAACTACACATGAGGGGTGAGTTGTCTCCAATAGAGGGCACAATGCATATATATTGTTTCAAACCAGAATTGACTCCATCAATGTGTTCTCCAGGGTCTAGCAATCAAAGAGGCCTGTGAAATTCTGGTCAACGGCGTGGATTAAGTGCACTCTAGAACCGAGGTTAGGTGACACAGGAGGGTGATTCAAGATACACAGGTGGTGTGACGGCAACGCGAGACTGTCCGCTTATGCTGGGTAGGAGGTTCCATATCACCAACCAGAAGGGTGACATGTGGCAAAACCGTGAATGTTTAAGAATGGCATAGATGCCAGTCAGGAGAGGTTTGTCAAAGGCATTACACTTATTGCCAGGCATTGCTAACTACCCATCCACACCAAGCCTATTTTTAGGCTTCCTGGGCCGCATACTCACAGCCCGGTATTAGGCACCTGCAGTTGTCAGCGGCAGGAGGTATTAAATTACAACTGTACCGTGGGCGTACTTGCCGACCGGGCAGTACTGCCACGGCCTCCAAGGGCCAATTAGTCAGACATCAGTAGCAGTGAGTGTGGCTTGCCCTCTGTGCAGTTGGCGGGGGAATTTAATTCCATGTACAGGCTACACTAAACTTGCTTCTAGCAGGTCTCGTGGGTGAGCGAGTTCACTGCTTTGAACAAGGAATAAAAAGGAGCATGGCGTGACACATAGACTATTAGGGAGTAATTCAGGGAGCGGGTACCTTGACACACGATTCCGGGGAGGGCAATTAAGTTCGGGATAACCAAGTGTACCGGGTGTAGTGCCTTGCATCTTGGGTCAAAGCAGGTTGGCTCACAGGGGGTGTCTAGGATCGTCCAGGCACACCCTGCAGGGTAGAATGCTATAGAACTGCACGTTGCCACTAGTTTGAGTGCAACAAATTGATCCCTCTCAAAGCAAACCTAGGTTTTATGGTCAGTGCACAACATACAAACGTTCACTCCAGCTTCCTGAAGGCAGTCTGTTAGAGGTGTCGATCGGGACGTCCTGCGCCAGGGCGCGGACATTGCACGGGCGACACAGCAGATAGGGTGCTGTCAGACGAGGGTGCTTGCGGGCTAGGTGGCCAAGCAAGATAGCAGAACCAATTCTATGGACCTCTCTTCCCCCTCCTGACTGCCCGAGACTGTGAGTGCAGGGGGATTTGCAATGTTACGGGTATTTTCCCGCCCATACAGGGGCAGAGGGGTACATTGCAGGTATCGGCATAAATAGAGTGGAGGCAAGACCTACAGACTATGTGCACCAGTAGCCGCAAGAGGTTGGCGTTAAGAGCAAAATCTCGCAGCGGCAAGGTAGCCAGGTGGCATGCGCCAGCTGGTTACGCCAGAATGTGTGCTGTGGCTCCAATAGCGGTTTGAAATGTGTTTGGAGCACCATCACTGACAATTCCAGAGCACACTATGCACCTCGGCCCAGTAGGTGTAGGCCATAGGCTCATGTGCGGCTTGATCTTGTGGAGGGCAATATTCCCTGGAATATCAAGGTACTAGGTCATTAGCTGGGTTGAACATCAAGGGTCACAACTGGTTAGCAGGTATGTGTGTATCTGTCATCGAGCTTTAGTTAAGCAAGCCTGGCAGGTGGCGAAGTTGTCACTCCAAATGGTTGATGTACTGCAGTAGTGTGCGCTAGGCGATCATTCCTGTTCGCCATGGTTTATTAATCACAAAGGTCGGTGCACATGTCTGGTCAACCTCAACAAAGTAGGTGCACCCTGCTCCCTGGGCGGGTTACGGGTTGCTTCAGTTGAGCAGGAAATGCCCCGCCCGCATAGCCAGAGTATATAGCCTGGTTGTGGAAGCGGTCTTCAAGCATGTGTGCTGCTGTTCCAGGTATTGGGGAAACAGGTGTTAGGGAGCACGAACTGCTAGAAGGCCTGCAACTTCAGGTTGCAGGAGGTGGGAGCCACATCAGCTTGAAGGGTAATACAGCGATGTTTAAGGGTAGAGCTCCCTCCTGGGAGGCCATCACATTCTTGCAGCGCATGTGAGGCACTGGTACATTCCCAGAGAAGGATAAACCGCTCCATGCGCAAGTTTGCAGAACAAGGGGCTTTGGCTTCATCAGGCATGAGCTATGCCGGGCGAACACCAAAGGTTAATTTGACAATGTTGGGGTGCACTTGCACAGGTGGGCTTGGATCTGTTCCTCTGGACATGAATGAGGCCCGGGAAATTTCAGGTTGCAGTGAGAAAGGAGCTGTTTTGGTGGGGGCTCTTTAGGCGACGGGGCCGCCTCCAGAGCTGTGGAGGAGTTACAGGGCGATCTGGAAGCAAATGGGTACAGAAGAGTACCTCTGCAAGAGCACAATAGGGGTGCCAGAGCCAAATCCCAGGAGCCTCATGGGAGGGTCCTGGAACAATTACGTCGGCGCCCCGTTAGTCCTTCGGGCGGTTGTGGGCCTGAACAACCGGGGGCTTGCCTTGCTACGCTCCGCCCTGAAAGGGGCATGAGTAATAGGGACCAAAGTGTCACGTGATCCAGTAAGGGATCACCCCCATAAGGGTAGCGCTGATTGGTTACTCCACAGTGCTTGGCTCATCAGGCGGGCAGGGCAGCATAGGTTGGTACAGCTGCCTGCCCTTGGATCGCCCGTAAGATAACCCACCATATTGCATACTTTTGTATGGAATAAACCTGCAGCACTAATTTTCCCAAACAAAAGTTGTGTTGTGTATTTATTTATGCATGCATACTCTGTTGTGGTGTGGGTGGGGTGTGTTGCCAATAATGGGACTATGCGGCTGCCCTCGGCCCCGCAGGGGCCACCCTAAACGGGCGGCCCCTTTAGTGCCATTTGGGCACTTCCCCACCCCCAATGATGTGCGGGACTCAAGGAGGAGTCCCCCTACCAGACGCGTCACTTCCGGCACGCAGAGGAGGTGGGGAGGTATTTATGCCTCCCCCCGGCCATCTTGGCGTCCTCTTTGCGCCGGACACGCCGTCTCCCACCCTACCACTTACCCGGCGTGGGGTTGGCAGGCGAAATACATCGAACGTTGTAATGTTTTCTTTCTCGTTGCAGGAGGAGTTACAGGGCGATCTGGAAGCAAATGGGTACAGAAGAGTACCTCTGCAAGAGCACAATAGGGGTGCCAGAGCCAAATCCCAGGAGCCTCATGGGAGGGTCCTGGAACAATTACGTCGGCGCCCCGTTAGTCCTTCGGGCGGTTGTGGGCCTGAACAACCGGGGGCTTGCCTTGCTACGCTCCGCCCTGAAAGGGGTGTGAGTAATAGGGACCAATGTGTCACGTGATCCAGTAAGGGGATCACCCCCATAAGGGTAGCGCTGATTGGTTACTCCACAGTGCTTGGCTCATCAGGCGGGCAGGGCAGCATAGGTTGGTACAGCTGCCTGCCCTTGGATCGCCCGTAAGATAACCCACCATATTGCATACTTTTGTATGGAATAAACCTGCAGCACTAATTTTCCCAAACAAAAGTTGTGTTGTGTATTTATTTATGCATGCATACTCTGTTGTGGTGTGGGTGGGGTGTGTTGCCAATAATGGGACTATGTCATGTACATTTTGCATGTTCTCCAACCAGGCTGCAATCCAGCTTCCTGGTACCTGTGTGGAGGAAAGGCGGTGGCTGACGACCGGTGCAACCAGCAAGTAAGTTTCTTTTTTTCCCCCCACCACCCCCTCATCCCCCTGCCACTGCTCCCTAACAGCCGCCACTGTATGAGGACCTCTGTTTCTGTTATTCACTGGCTAAAGAAAAACAAACCTGATCTTTCTGCTTGACACATGCTAGGGCTGCAATTCAATGCCACCAGAAGTCCCTTTTATGACACAAGGCACAAGGACTAAGTCACAGGTGGCTACTTATGTGTACCATTGATTTTCCAGGGCCTGAAGCATTATTCAGTTCAACTGAATAACTAATGTTTTTACCTACCTTTAAACTTTCCTTGCCAATGTTTTTATTGCTTTTGGCCCTGGCTATATAAACTGTTAAATTAAACATCCTGCTAATTTTGATTATGCGTTTGTCCAGTGAGACCACATTTATGAACTTGTCAAACACTGGATGCTATTTCACATGTATTAATTACATAGGCATGAGTAGGCAAAAATGTAAATTACCCTCCACTTAGAACTACATAACTACAACTGAGTGAGCAAAGCATGACTTCTGAGCCCCTATAACGGAGGTCTGTAAGAGTTGTTTTCCGAAGGAAAGTTTAATTCTTCCTTTCCTATTCCTTTCTGCTTTAATTTTTTCTGTCCTCCTTTCCATTTGTTTCATTCCTTATCATGTTATTTCCTTTCTGGTTTCCTATTCCTTTCAATCTTTCTTTCCTTCTTTGCATTTTTCATTCTCCCTTCTTTTGCACTTTCACTCCATGTGCTTCTCACATCTTCTCTATAACTTTCAGTAGCACTCGCCTATGTGAGATCTATTGGCTTTGTCAATGTTTATTTGGCCATATTATACAGCAGCACTGGCTTCAGTGCAGCATGGCTGAAAGTAAAAAAAAAAAGCACTATGACTCAGTCAACGCTGGCTGTGTCATGTAGCTTTTGTTTTTACTTTCAGCCATGTTGCAACATGGCTACGAAACATTGGCAAAGTCAATATATCTCACATAGGCAAGACCTATTGGCTTTGCCAATGCTTGTTTAAGGGGGCTCCTTGATCCCAATAGCTACCCAGGTGCCAAACGTGCAGCCAAATAGAGAAAATTAATGCATTTTTGTCCGCAGGAAGTAATGTCAATAGCAAAATATAAGGTGCCTCATACATATGGCATGTCTGATCATAATGGATATTCAGCATTTGACTCCACCCTTACGATTGTGGATTTAGCACTATTGCAACCTATTGCATCCATTCTGTAGGGTGCTAACATTGTCATCGGTATAGGTAGGCAGGGTGAATATGACTATGTTATGAACGGTTTTCTGCTTGTGAACTCACTGGTATAAGAAACATGCTCACATTCTTCAAGGGGCTCCTTGTGTTCGGCTAGCCCTCCCCTTAGACTGCAGAAAGAACACACCATCTGTATATGATCCCTGCCCATATATTGTAATTGTCTGGCTCAGCAGGGAATACAAGGTAATGCAGTCTGTACCATTTCTTCCTAAAACCAGCCCACTGTTCTTGTCAGGTGGTCGTCAGGAGCTTGAACGCAGATCCTCGTCTGATTAGAGCTGCCCCCCTCTCCAGCTGCTCTGGAAATTGAATAAATACTGCACCCCTTGCACTAGTATTTTGAAGTCTTCTTACGGTGTGCATGAGGGGACACAAACAGTAATAAATGGAGGAGACTGCAGCAATAACGACGAGGAAGCAACACCTGGAGAAGAAGTGATATATTCCATGACAGAGTACAGGCCGGGTTGCTCAATTCAGTTCAAAGCACCAAACGCTGTTTAATTGCACGGGCACCAGGTTCGAGTCTCGGTATCGGCTCAACATCCTGTGATTCTGAGCAAACCACCTACTCACCCCATGCTTAAACAAAAAAATAAAAATGAATTTAACATAGTTTAATGCGTCTCCATGCCTAAATAAAAAAATAAAATAAAAAACATGAATGTAACGTCTCGGGAGCTCATTGTAATGTAGTGGGCACTAGGCCCACATACTGGCAAATGAATCAGAGAGACACACGGCTTGAGTACTGGAACTGGCCACGAGCACGTGCACCCGGGCCCTTTTATTGACAGGCTCACGTCACTCGTGACGCCTGTGAGGGAGGCGTGTGGGGGTGCAAGTGTGCCCACTCCCATAGGGGAGTGGCTACTAACTCAGTGTCTGCTGAGACACTAGAACGTGTCCAGCAGGACACTACATTCCTCCCCAACTTTAATGAAGAACGACAACAACAATTAGTTCAACCTGTGGAGAGAGATAAACAGTCAACTAAACACCACAGGGTCCATCAGCCTTACGAGTCCGGTGGCAAGAAGACGTCAGGCATGGGCCGGTGATTCCGCCTGCTGCAGGGCCATCTCGGCGGGCACTCGTAGTTTAACCTGAGGGGTTCAGGACATGACCGCTGGCTTTGATGACGTCCGCTGCATACCGTCAGTTCTCTGATGATGACATGTCTTGCAGTCTTGCATGGCTCCACGTTGCTGACGTCCGGGATGGTCTGTGGTGGGTTCTAACAGTTCATTTAGTGGGTTGCGTCATGAACATGGATGGAGTCCCTGGTGAAAGTTCCTGGAGGTGTTGCCTGATCAGTTGTCTCTGTGGAACTGCTTGGCTGTAACCGATAACCTGTCGGTGGGGCAATGTCTCTTCTCACTGTCCCGCCTGGGGAGGCCCTTTGTCGGGGTTGCTGCGGGACTGCAGGAGGACTGCACTGGGGCTGCTTGTGTGCCGACTGGGGGCAGCTGCAGGACTACCGAGGAGCCGTTACTGAGTCTCACGCACAACCCGCGAGGGTAGATGAGTCTTGGTTAAGACTTGCTCTCGCTGCCGCGGTTCAGGTGTGTGCCATGTTCACATGTAGCCTCTGGTTTCTTTTGTCGGCTGGGGTGGCAACCAGGGAGGACTCCAGTCCATTGGTACTCTAGGAGTAATGTTTGTTTGACGCTTGTGCTGAGGGCTGGCATGATGGCGGAGGCCAGCCCGGTGGTGAGTCGGAATGACAGGTGGTGGTGACTTGCTGGGAGAGTTGAAAGTTAGGAGGGACTTAGCTGCCAGGTGTCTCCGTCATGCTGAGATTGATCTTTGGTGGCGGCTTGGCACGGCGAGTGTGCAGATCTTCTCTTGCCTGACTTTGGGCCACTGCCGACTCCATCTTGAGGTGGTGGGAAGAGGGCGGTGGGACACTCGGTGCTGATCTCCACCCACGGCATCTGCGGCCTGGAGCAGGGATGCCGTTGACTGGTACTGCCAACACTCTGGGATGGGCGGTCGTCTGGGGAAGCGTTGGGGAGAGACGCGGATTGCGCTTGCTGCGGCTTGTGCTTGGTTCTCCCGTGAGGCTGTGTCCAGGGACGTCGGTCCGCCTTGGTGGCTGTACAGTGTGTCTGGGTGTGCTCTTGGCTTGCTGTGTGAGTCCTCGGTCTTCTCCTCCTGTTGGTCTTTTCACCACACCTGTGTTCGTCCAGTTTTCGGTGTGACAGGGCTGTCACTCTTCTTCCCTTGTGTGTGACATGGCTGTCACTCTTCTTTTCTCGGGGGTGTTGCAGGGCTGTCACTCTTCTTCCCTTTTGTGTGACATGGCCGTCACTCTTCCCTTTTGACGTGCTCCTTGCTTGCACGACATGACGTCCGGTCACGTGTCGCCATGTTGTCGGAGCGCCTGTCGCTGTGGCGGCCTGCCACGTGGGGTGTGCAACTCCTCTCTTGCCTGTCTTGGGTCACCGCCGACTCCGTCTTGAGGCAGTGTGAGGGAGGTCACAGTGTGTGGTCTTCGGCCCACTGCGGGGCTTCGTTGGTGCAGTAGAGACTTCTTCTTCTTCTTTATGGAGATGTCTCTATCTCCCGGGCGCCTGCCCGTGCTGTCAGGTTCGCTGGCGCGGCCTTCTGCGCACCTCTGACCTAGTGCGCTCCGTCTTCTTCTCGGGCGCTCTCTTCTGGCACTTGGTGTGCCTGTGGTGTAGCTTGCGGTCGTGTCTGTACACCAGTAGGAGCGAGTGGTGCGATATCTCTGGCGGTGGCGTTGAGCAGCCACGTGTGGTGCACGCTCTGCACCAGTCTCTCTTGTGCTGTTGGTGGGGACAGCGACCTTGAGACGTTGCTGTCTGGCTGGTAGTCCACTCTTGCTGGTGGGGGTTGTCTTTGGTGTTGCTGCTTGTGTTTAGTCAGCGCTTGCCTGGGCTGGAGAAGTTTCGGGCTCCTTGGGGCTCTTGGTGACGTGCAACCGTTTTTCTCTTTTGAAAGTATAGGCAGCCCGTTGGGGCATGTGGTGCACTCGTCAACTGTGTTGGCTGTGTCAGTTCTGCTACTAAGGCTTGTCGCAGCAGTGTTGGGTCCACCGTGGTGCTGCTGCAGCGGTGAGTGTCGCCGTCTGGCTCGAACGGCCAGTCTGTGTCCTGGGGCGCATTGGACTTCTTGAGGTCTTTGTGTGTGCATGGAAGCATTTGCACTGCCGCTGGCTACTTCTCCTGTGTCGCTGTGGCTCCTCTGGCTGTGCAGGGCATTCCGCTGATCCTTGGTAGGTTTCCTCTTGCTGTGAGCATTGTGCACGCTGTGTGGAGGTGCTGTGTCGTGCACTGTGCTAGGGGCACTGTGGCTTCTTGAGGGGCTCTTTGCTGCTGATTTTGGCCACTGCGGGGCTGCGGTTCTGCAGTAAATCAGTGGGCACTCTTTGTACAGGTGCGTCTCTCCACTCTCTTACTTGTGGCGAACGGTGCTCCCTCAGTGCAGTGGAGGTGAGTGGAGGTGTTGTGGGAGGTAGAGGGCTTTTTTCCTGCTGTGGTGGTGGTGCAGCAGTGGCCTACTGCCACTAAGGGGCTCATGGTGCATTCAGCCCTAGTCCTGGATGAGCCTTTTACAGCCTTCTACAGTTTTCCTAGTTTGGCCGATTGGGGCACAGTTTGACACTTTGGCCACTAGGTGGCGCTGTCCTTACTCATTGCAGGCTGCAGTTGCCTCGATTTTGCAGCGGGCTGGCGGTATTAGGAAGGCCGACGGTGCTGGAGAGGCCTCTGGCTGTGCTCTACTACTCTGCTGGCAGGGTTGCTGCCGGTGGATGCCGGCCATATGGGCTGTTCCCAGTAGTGCTTCTCGCCAAGCAGCCCTGTGCCTCCTCTTCACCGCGAGGCAGAGGGTGTGAGAGATGCGAGTTTTATTGGTGGCAGGAGTGCGGGCTGACAAGTGTGGGGAATACAGCCTGTGGTGCACCCCATCATGGTTCCATGTCGCTATGCCTCTTTCTTTCTTTACCGCGCTAACCTCCTCGCAGCATGCAGAGGGTGCCGGTGTGGTGAAGCGTGCAGCTAGGTGGCGCTGTTTACGGCAGTCCTTGTGGGCCGTGTAGTCTGTCCTTTGATTGCAGGCCTTGACGATTACTGAGGATGCCCATGCGGCCTGGGCAGCGCTGGAGCCGCAGCAGCTTTCTCTCTATTGCGGGCAGTGTTGTGCGGCGCTTGTGCCGGCGAGTAGGTTAGTCTCATCTGTGGCTCTTCTCGCAAGCTGCTTGTGATGCCTCCGGGTCGGAATGTGGTGCCGCGAACAACTGCTCGGTGGCGTTATGGCTCACAGGCAGCCGTTCCTGTGAAAGCACTGCATCGTTCGGCCCCCTCTCGCGCTGGCATGCCTTCCCTTCTGCCAAGTGCTATGCGGGGGGCTGCAGGCGCCTGCTCTCAGGCCTGCCACCCTCCGATGTGGCTCCAGTCCTCTCCTCACCGATCTCAGCGCTGCAGCCACTCAACGAGGCGCCGGGGGTCTCTCCTCACGCCGTGGGCCCCGCGAGGGCTGGAGACAGACGCAGGCGTCGGAGGCGAGGTAGGCTGTCCCTTTTCTTCTCTGCTGGTATTATGATGTGGGCCGTTGTGGGGAGCTTGCTGGCGGGTTGCGGACAGGGAGGGGGGGTACGGTGGAGGGCAGCCGCCCTGCCGTCTCTTACAGCTGCTATGCTGGCGGCGCACTATCCCGCTGCGGGCCGTGTCTAGCTTAAGGGCTCACTTCTGATCGCTGCAGAGGGGCTTTCACATTCACCCTAGGTGCGGCCGCGGACCGATCCACTCTTTTCTCCCCTGCGGGCACTCCGTCCACCACACCGCTGGGTCTCTCGCTCTGCCACCATGGGCACTTCCGGAGTGGGGATGCTTCTCACCTCTTATAGGAGTGTTGGTGAAATGGAGGCAGCCTCAGCACAGCGCAAGCTTACTTCCTCCTTTTCTCCTGTGGACCTCATGCGGCTATCACAGTCAGCAGTAGGGTCGTAATGGCCTCGCTGGTGCCGGCTCTGGATGGCCGACGTCTCGCCCTGCCGCGTCCAACTGGTAGTCAGTGCGGGGGTGGGCCTTCGACTCTGGCCACATTTCCCCCCACGATGACCCGAAGTAGCTGCAAGCCTACACGCGGGGCAGTACCCGCTCGTCGCCAATGTAATGTAGTGGGCACTAGGCCCACATGCTGGCAAATGAATCAGAGAGACACACGGCTTGGGTACTGGAACTGGCCACGAGCACGTGCACCCGGGCCCTTTTATTGACAGGCTCACGTCACTCGTGACGCCTGTGAGGGATGCGTGTGGGGGGTGCAAGTGTGCCCACTCCCATAGGGGAGTGGCTACTAACTCAGTGTCTGCTGAGACACTAGAACGTGTCCAGCAGGACACTACACTCATGTTAAGCGATCCAATACCGTGGAGTCGAGTTCGTGCTAGAGGGGAAAGAAGCACCAGGCACACTCTGCCCTTTCACTTAGGCCACACCTTGTGTAAAAGCTTCTCAACCCTCACCCATTTTAGGCCCCGCCAACTTTTTCATTCCACTTAAAGCACTGTGTGTGGCACTGTTTGATGTATGTGACTTATACCCAAGCGTTGTGTTGACTCCTGTCTGCCACGCATACCGTTCCTAATTAAACACAGAAGCTTAGAAGCTTTGGGATTTCAGAGTTGAGTCTGCAAGATGAACGAGCAGTGTGCCCCTCCTCAGAACGCTTTCTGCTCTCCTGAAAGCAGCAATTGAACTAAAAAAAGCCTAAATCTGCAGAGAAGAATTCTAAATGCTATTAATTGAATGTAGATTGGCTAGCTGTCGCATCGGCTGCACTAATGGCACTGTTAAATGTCTATAAAGAGCTCCAGCAACTAATGGTCTTAACTTTTAACAACTTAGTTGGCACTTGTGATTTCTGCTATTCTAATTTGCACTTGCATGTCTGTTAATTGAGCAGCATTCACAGCATCTGTACACAATGCAGATATTTCTGTACACCTCCAAGAGTTGCAGAGAAGGTAGCAATTCATTTTCTATATTCTAGGCTAATGTGTCTAATTTCTTGTTATTTTTTGTTTTCTATACTGCATTTGCAGAAAATAAATTACCATGTGATCAGACAGTGAGAATGCTGGCTCAATTAACACAGTATTTATTGGTCAAAGGTAATAGTAAAACTACATTTAAAAGTAAATATTTTATTACAAAATCATTAAAAATGCAGTGTACTCTTACTGTAAATGCTCAACTGTCAGTTCTTGCATATAAACATGTAAACTGCTCTGTGTACTATTGGATTTAACAACAAGCTGCCATGAATAGAGATTAGCATGGGCCCAGGCTAGTGAACCACAGTGACGGATATAAGCTTTGTAGTATCACTGCATACATAGTCTTACATCTATTGATCCTGCCTCACTCTCATATTCATGTGAAGCGAAGAAATCTGTGTATCACTTTTCCTGTGTCAAACGCAGACAGAAGGCAAATATGTCCTCTGTGGACAATGGGCTTTGCTGGAAGGCAAAGGGTCTGGGCCAAAATCCAGTCATGTTGGAAGTAGAAATTGAGCTGAAGAAGAAGGGGAATAGGGCGGAGAAGAGGAATTCAGATTGTTTGTGTCTTCTTGAGTGGCTATGAAATGACCGTCCCAGGTATGGCATTACATCTCACTATGATCTCAATCACAGCTCAAGAGCCTTTAAGAGGGGTTCAATAATTAAATTGATTAAATCACGTGCTGTGGACCACTTCTAATATGAGCTCTAGATCAATTAGTCAACCATTTCTTTTGTTTGTTTAAAAATGCTTTATTGAAAGACAACTAAAGTGAAATACAGCAACATAAATGAATGAACTCAATATTGAGACATGCCATCTAAAAATCGATAACATAATAGAAAAAGAATAAAAGAAGCATGGAATGCTATAATAAATATAATATAAATATAATACAATTAAAGACAGATCTCGTAAAAAGTAAAATTAATTAGTCAACCTTAGTGACTAAAGATGTTCATTTTTCTGTCCCTTGATAAGACATTTGTACCCAAACTGACGAACTCTCAGGTTGCCCCCTAAAAGCCGATGCACTAAGGGCCTGCTTTGCTTTAGGAAAATGCTTGTAATTCTCTTATTTCTGCCCCACCTACAGTCAACACTAAGGGGACTGCCCTTAGTGTTGACTGCAGTGTTGACACTACAGTCAACACTGAGGGGAATGCAAATTGTGGAAGGCATGTACCATGATGCAAAGGAGCAAACACTTCTGGGATATGATGTATTGTCCGACTACACCCTTTTCCTGCCCAAACTGAGTTTCATGACCCGCTCTACCATTTATCACATGTTCCTAATGTTCCTTTTTGTAAAAATTGCATTCTGCCCCATTGATTGTGCTTCATCCGGCATGAGCCGGAGACTACAGCCCGGGTGCAGAGGGTACGGCCCAAGCCGGAGATTTCGGCCCTACTGCAGACATAAAGATACGACTCGTAAATGGCCTCTGTTAATACCAAAAGTCGTAAAATTAGACTTTTGTCTCAGATTGCCTTTGTGAATCGGGCCCATTGTGAGCAAACTCGAGTTGCCTACTTCTGCTTTGAGTTTATAGAGAGACACCACAGCAAAGTGAGACAACGAGAGCAATGTGCACTGAAGGTGCGGAGCTCGGCAGAGAGCTTAGCTTTCCACCCAGTGCCCCCAGTGTGTTTGTCTCATTTGAGCCACAAGAGGAGTAGGTAAGAAAAAATTATATATTTTTAATTAAACTGGAAGCAAATAAGTGACTCCAAGCAGACTCCAAGTCCTCTCCTTAAATAGATTTTGTTTTTATCTGTCATAGGTATTGTTGACATTCAAACAGATTTTATTTTAAGGAATGAAGTCTGAGAGACGAATAATTCACTTGCCTCCAACAAATGAGCCCTCATGCACATAACCTCACAGACTATCCATACAGGCCAGATGGAACTAGAATTTTCATCATAGCAATGTAGCAGATGTCCAAAACAGACGGCAAAATAAAATGACAAGGTATTTTAGGATATTATTGTTTGCAGTAAGTGTTAATGTTGAATTATTGAGTTTTTGTACAGTTAATGACCCTCAAGGTTTTATTACTGATAGACATTGGTCCAGCCCCACTGGCCTTACAGAGGAAAATCTCTCCTTAAGGTCACCTGCCTCTATCTAGTACATGTAGACGTTTGGTTGCACGTGTTTGCGGTACAAAAAATATTTTAGGTAGTGCTACATGTACTATTTTCTCCTAGTTCTAAGCACTGTAAATAAAAGATGCTTGCTGCCTGTTCCCCAGTGTAATGACACTTAATGAATCGAGCATTGAAGAATGAAGGGCTGTTCGGAATTTCAAGGAATTTCAAGGTAATAACCTGCACTGCATGTAGCACACAGGGCCTGCAGCCAGTTATTAGCACACAACCTGAGTGAGCCACATTGCACGATGTGACTAATCACAGGGCAGTGAGATCAGTCAGTAAAGTGGGATCATGAAGGTTCAAGTGATCTTAGCAACGATTTATTTTGTAATATTTCTGCGGTTTTAGTCATTTTGTATGCGCTGTACAATGATACGTTTATATAATTTATACTAAGAACCTAATTACCATTGGAAATTGATTTTTTGGTTTGCTAATAACTTTAGTGCCACTTGACAAATCTTCACAAAACTTTCCACAAAAAAAGTTCATGAACCTCAGCTCCTTCTTTGAAAGTTTCAGGATGATCCATCATGTGGGGGCCAAGAAAAAAGGGGTGCCCAAAAATTAATTTCCCCATGCAATTTCCAAAGGGATTGTTGGACAGTGCTACAGCCAAAATGGCTGAACTGGATTAAACCAAATTTGTCAGAAAGCTAGATCTTTATCTAGAAAGCCTGCTATTTGTTATTGGGAGTAAACCGATTCAGTAGTTTTTAAGAGATTAAGTTAAAAATACTTGTATATCTGGACAGTTGGGTTCACAGGACACTTGCAAGAGTCGTGCTGGCATGCAACTCCAAATAATTGAGCGCTCTGATTGGCTGGTCGGACTCATGTCATGAAAATTAATACAAATAAAGTATAAGAAGGCAGGGTAGGCCAAATAAAATAAAAAAAAGAAATTGGGCTGCAGAGGGACCCCAGGAGCGCAGGGGCCATGCTGGCTCCTGCGAGGGTCCTGCAGCATAACGGCAACCATTAAAAAAAAGAGGGGCACGAGTGACTGTGGAGGCTTGCCTGGGTATGCGCGGTTGGCCATGCAGCTATACCATGCCCTACAGAGCAGAGGGAATGGGTGCAAGGCCTCGCAGCGGGGGTGAAATAATTTCATATGGTAATAAAATATTACTTTATGTCAAAAAACCGAGAAATTCAGTGGAAAATAAACAAACATTAAAATGACATTATAGTTAGGTGAAAATGTTAGTTTAAATGTAACATTTTAAGCCCAAAAAATCACTGAAATTTATCAGCTATAGTTATTTAAAGTAACTATAACTGACCCCCTCGTCATGCACTGCTTATGATTTCATTATTGAAGACAACACTGTACATGGCAGGGGCGTGAGGTATGGTTACTTTAAATAACTTCAATTGGCTAATTTCAGAATTTTTTATACATTAAAATGTAATGTTAAAACTGACATTTTCACCTAACTGTAACATCACTTTAACCTTTGTTTTTTCCAGTGAATAATGTGTGTGAATGTGCGTGAATATATATGTATATATATTTGTATGTGTATATATATTATACACATCTATAAATTTTCACTGAAAAAAATGAAGGTTAAAGTGATGTTATAGTTAGGTGACCATTTCAGTCACAATGTAATGTTTTAAACTAAAAAAAACACTTAAATTCACCAGTTATAGTTATCACTAGTAATTATAACTCGTGCCCTAAGTTAACTATA
Source organism: Calotriton arnoldi (assembly GCA_963921515.1). Classification (NCBI taxonomy): domain Eukaryota; kingdom Metazoa; phylum Chordata; class Amphibia; order Caudata; family Salamandridae; genus Calotriton; species Calotriton arnoldi. The sequence goes on from CAWUFW010019800.1 coordinate 169,623, forward strand.
ACTCATGCCCCTGCCATGAACAGTTTTGCCATCAATGCTATTTTTGCAAATGTTGCAGTTATATTGTCAGTGATGTTATAGAACATGTCATTAATGATATAATATGTGGAATAATTAGCTGTGCATGGCGAGGCTGAGTTATAGTTTCCTTAGGGCACGAAGCCAATAGAGGTCCCGGGGACCACTTCCCCCAGTCTATGGTGGGTGCTACGGTGCCCACCCAGGGCACCCACAAAATACTATGGGGTCGATTCCGATTCGGGCCGGAAAAAGCACCGACCGACTCGGAGCCGGAAAAATTACCGACCGACACGTACCAGTGGCGCCCGACACGCCAAGTACGATGCAAGCCGCGATAAATCCGACCGACACGTTAGGAAACCAAGCCGACCGACCGAGCCGCTCGGAAAATAGCAATCCGGCCGGAAAAACACGCGAATCCAACCGACCGACACGCACCCGGAACAAATCCGACCGAATCGTACCCGCCAACTCCAAACCGCAAAGTACGATGCAAGGCGCGAAAAACAGGACCGAGTCGGACGGAGGACAAGCCGTACGACCGACACGCATACAAAACCGAGCCGAAGCAACACAATACACCGCGACCGACGCGTACGCAGCATACAAAACTGCACAAACACAGCGTGAACGAAGCGGAAAACACCGTACGAGACCAATGCAGGGTCCGACTCGGTCACAAGAACGTTTCCAACATACACAAACAGCACAAAGGAAAAATCAACCAAAAAAAGGCCAAACAAGCAATTACCAAGCCAATAAATACTGGGGGGGTGGGGACAGAGAACAAAGACACACCCACAACTCCACCTATATAAAGGACACAAATCACTACCATGAGCCTTTGCAAATGCCATTCCACTGCCAGCACCCAAGAGAAAGCAACCACACACCCACAGCTCATCCCTCACACAAGCCACACACCAGCAGCACACCAACAAATACCTACCTCACATACACCCAGCACAACACACACCCACACACCCTCACCTGCACACCAACACACACATCACCCACCATCACCACCCATCACCATGCCCCCCAAGAAGAATCACAAGTTCCTAGATTGTGAATTGGAAGTCCTGGTAGACGAGATCCTCAGGGTAGAGCCACAGCTGTTTGGCACATTGGTCCAACAGACCCCCATGTCGCAGAAAACCAAGATGTGGGAGAGGATCATCAACAGGGTGAACGCCCAATCACCATGTCGGCGCACAAAGACCGACATCCAGAACAGGTGGTATGACGTGCGCAGGAGGGTACGGAAACTGCTGAAGCAAGACTACATCAACAGCCAACACACCGGCAGTGGCCCTCCTGCCAAGCCAATATACCTCAGGCCCTGGGAGGAGAAGGTGCGGGCCATCCTACCGCCAGTGAGCATATATGGACTAGAGGACATCCCAGAGCCTGGTGAGTACACAACAAATGTACACAATATACTGCCACAAAACACACACACATCACTGTCAAGGGGAGAGTCAAACCATGCACTCATAGCAATCACACAGCAACCAGAACAGAATCATCCCAAAATGTGTATGTCAGTCAGAGAAACACAACACATGCCATCAAAAAAGTCACATCCAACCGTGCCAACACATGTACAAACACAACCACAACTACAGCTAGGCAGTGGCACAAATAGAACTAACAAACACATCCACACATGTAGCCACCACAACAACACCAACACACAGTGAAGACCACTCAAAGGAAGGAATTCTGTGTATGCTGGCCAAGTCAGTGTAGCCAATAGCATCATGGGAGTCGCAGTCACACATATTGCCCCCCCCACAACTGTCCCATCAACACCACCCTGAACCATGCTCACATCACAGGGAGTGGAGAAGGACTCACAAGATGGCTGACACTGGCTACTGCTGTGGGGAGCACAAGGCCCTGCTGGCAACTGTGCACCAACAAACAGCAGGACACCACTGACTGACATCCTGAGAGACAACTTCCACTCCCTGCAATGCAAGCACGTTCCATGGTGGGATATCTGGCTGGCTGGCTGGGTGGGAAGGGGGACTTGCAGCACTGACTATAGTCACCAGCACCTCCCCTCACCCCCCCAACACAAACTCCACAGTACCCACCTGGTAGAATGCAATGCCCTCCATCCTAACACAAGATCCCACAAAGCACCACCACCCTGGGTTATGTTGTGTGAAGCACAGGGACACTCTTGGGACTCTTAGCCAAACAACTGCCAGGACAACACTCCCAGCCATCCTGTCAGCACAGCCAGCCCACCCCACAGGAAGCAGAGTCAAAAGGAAGGAAGCATGGGCATGCTGGGAAGCGGGGTGGAGGCAATAGCATGATGGGAGTCGTAGTCACAGACATAGCTCACCCCCACAACTGTCCCATCAACACCACCCTGAACCATGCTCACATCACAGGGAGTGGAGAAGGACTCACAAGATGGCTGACACTGGCTACTGCTGTGGGGAGCACAAGGCCCTGCTGGCAACTGTGCACCAACAAACAGCAGGACACCACTGACTGACATCCTGAGAGACAACTTACACTCCCTGCAATGCAAGCACGTTCCATGGTGGGATAACTGACTGGGTGGGTGGGTGGGTGGGAAGGAGGTCTGGCTGTCAACCAAACACAATCAATGCAGACCATGTTCACACCCCAGAGAATACATAGAAATGCCCAAATAATGCAGGACTATGTGCCACACCAATATCAACCCCTGACTTTGACGACTTAGGACAATACAATGTACAGGCCCGCACCCCGAGGCACAGTCACAACTGTCAGGTGTGTCAACCACTGATGCCTGCAGAAACATGAAATACATTGTTTGTGTCTCCCAAAAACAGGTGATGATAGGGACACAGCAGCAGACGCTGAGGAGTCCCAGTCCCAGGCTCAAGAGGATGCCGAGCTCACTGGCGTCGTACAGCCTCTGTCCTCCTCGGACGATGAACAACCTGGCACATCCGGTGCAAGTCAACTTGCTGCACCAGCAGGACCACCAGCTGCAGCACCAGCAGGTCCACCAGCTGCACCCTCTGCACCCACCCCTCCAACGACTGTCACCACGAATACCATCCCTGCCGACATGGACAGAATAAGGAACAACACCAGCGCAGTGACCCTGGACCAACCTGGGGCCATGGACACCACCACCACCACCCCCCAAGGTGGACCAGGGTTATCTGTGCGTGCAACTGCACACACTGCACATGTCAGCAGGGGTGGTGGGAGGGGTGGGAGACAGAGGTCGCTGCTTGCAGACGTTGCTGGTGTGCATGAAGACCCACAACTGGTACGCATAGCTGATGCGTACCAGTCCAGCACCCGGAGAGCTCAGCCAGGTAGTGGGGCTCCTCAGAGACATCAAACAGCAGCAGGCTGCCCATCATGCCCGCTTGGACTCCCACATGTCCCACGTGGAGTCACACATGTCACGTGTGGACTCCCACATGTCCCGCGTGGAGTCCAAGTGGGATGTACTACATGAGATGACGGCGGTGCACAGGGACATTTTACAATGCCTCCGCCAGATGAACAGCAACCAGTCCACACCTCCCTGTGTGCCAACAACATCTGGTACCTTACAAACTGCAACTGCCACAGGGAGGAGGAGGACTCTGGTGGAGAG